>QLOM01000523.1:0-33762 GCA_003313785.1 Termitomyces sp. MG148
CCTTGAAGGTCCACTGCTGTCTTGTACAATTATAGTGCAAGACATAATGTCTAAACCAATTCTTGGCTGGTCCATCCAAGAACTCAGGGAGAACAAATACTTGTTCTCAATCCAGACAATCACCACCATACTGATAAGCTGCCAGATGGTTGCATACATCCATCGTCCAGTTTTCCAAGTTGCTGAACTTGGATTCACCCTGATATGGGTGAATATGCTTCAATTCTGCTGTATGTGGTTTTATCCCTTTTGGTAGGTGTAATGCTACACCTACAGCATTGTCAATAATGCTACTGAGGCGCTGGTGCATATTTTTGTTATACACCTTCGTTGCCTCAGTCAATCCAGGTGTTTTATTCCTGCTTTCAGCAGGAGGTACTACAGAAAATGCTTGTACAAGTCGCTGACCTGTATAGTGAAGTGGGACGTCTCATCCACCTTGGTCCTCTAATTCCTGCTGGTCAGAGATTTGACTCAATGGTGCAGTGGAAGGGTTACCGCTCCTACTGTCTGGCTGTAGTGTTTGTTGGACGTATTGCCATTGCATCTTGTCAATGGGAGACATTCCATCAAACATGATACCCTGATCGTCAATCCAGGAGTGTTCCTGGCAATTCAGGTCTTGGTTGTGCATATGCTAATATGCCACCCTTTTAGCAAACTTCTCTGCCAATGGTACTCAGTTATTCAGTGGTGGTTTCTCTACTGATTCATGCTTGACTTGCAGAGAAATCACTTCCTCTGCTTCTATGTTGTGGCTTTCTACCACAGGAATGATAGATACTGACTCAACTGTTGACAGAGGTTGTCCTCTGTTGACAGAGGTTGTCCTTGGTAATCTCTGAAGATCTGTTGGCATTGTGCTGCAGCAAATCTCACTGCAAACTGTTCCTCCATCTCCTCCATTTGCTGAGGAGTATATACGTTGCTTATTGCTTCCTCCAAATGTGGAGAAAGCACTGGCTGTACCTTGACCAGAATATTTGGTATCAAGTTTGCTCCATTTGGCATTAAGGCTGCTGAGCCTTGATTAGCTTTTCTATATATATAGGCATGCACCTTGAGCTCCAATATCTGAATATATAAATTGATATATTCAATCGTATCTACCAAAGATACACTTTCACCTTGGGCCTGTATCAAACGTATGTGCTCAAGTACATACAGTCCTAGCCTTGCTCATGTTGTATCCTTCATGATGGAAGGATACCTCTTCCAGAGCATCATGCACTGCACTTGCAAAGTGGACTCAATTTGTCCACCTTCTCCATCATTGGGAGTGTCATCTTCCCAATGCATAGCTGGAGTTCTTTGCTCAGAAACAGTAGTTTCCTAAGGTGCGACATCTCCTTGCTGCCGCTGTGTCAGCAGAGTTGATTCAGTTGGAACTCTCCAACTGCCTGGCTCCAATTGCTGCATCTTCTCCAGGAAGTACAACAATTCAGGAGGGCCTTGAGCAATACTCCAGGCCTGAGACAATCTCCCTGGCCTTCCGGGCTGCATATAGGGAGCATTGTCTCTCCTGGTGTTCTGTTCTGGGGTCTCCCAAACTACTCCTGTCTTTGCTGCACCGCTGGGTGCAGCACTTGGTCACGCTTTGCTCTATAGAGCTCCACCTGGCATTTTCTGAGGCTGCTGGAGGAGTTTCTCCATCGTAGCCTCTGCGGACTCTAACTTAGGATGACCCAGGTCAGCTGAAACTGCTAGCGGATATGCTAGGGACTAGTCAATGGTCTCACCATTGCACGTTGGTTCCAATGGTTGATTGGGATCCATTCAATCACAGTGTTATATATATAATTTGGTTTGGGTGCGTGCATCAAGAAATTGATGCACTTGTTCATTATTTTTTGCAAGGGTCTTTAGACTGACAGTCTAGAATCACAATTAATCACTCATAGTACTCAAATTGAACCCAAAAGGTTCAAAAGATGAAACGTTGTCAAGTAGTTGCTAAGCCTCACTGTCACACAATAGAACCAGATCAGTATACAATTCTAGCACTACGAAGTGTAACAGTAAAATTGGCTGCCTTACCTAAGGCAGCCATGCAGGATTATAACATATAATTAATTAATTTAGTATTATATTTAATTAATAATTATTATTATTCAGTATAATAATTATACCATAGAGCAAGGCTCTATGGCTGTAAGTCCATTACACATTGCTAAGTCTAGGACGTAATTGGTGAAGCACACAAAACCAGCAGAAACATTAGTATCAATCAAAGGCATAGGACAAACAGTGAAAAGTGGCAAGGGCCTGTTGCACCACAGGCAAGTAGCAGCTTATAAGAAGGCAACATGCATGAGAATGCAGCCAGGGATAACCAACCTTGAAAAAGGGCTCCCCAGCACCACCTTCGAGCAAAGGGATCTATCAATAGGGAATGATTGGACGTAAGAACAGAAAAAGAAGCTCAGCCTGGAACAGAAGACAAAAGGCACAAAAAAAAGATCTGATATGAGAAAAATGCTACAAAAACAGGTATATGAAAAAAATTATTATTTAAGCCTCTGTCACCACCATAAGACAGTTAAGAGGATTGTCCAGGAAAGCAAGACAAGAATCGGCAACTGTGACAAGAAGGTGATGCACAACATTGCCTTCCAGGGCCAGGTTACACTCCTGCAAGTATCAAGACAGGGTGTTCAACTGTCAGTAAGTCCTGATCACAGCAAATAAGGGCAAGACATTGGAAGCCTGACAAAAGGTCTGTGCAAGCCAAATCAAAGTGTTTGTGGGCCTGCAAAGTCAAGGCAGATAAATAGGCATGATTGTGGGATGGATCAATGGGGTACAAGAGGTCTGTGAAAAGCCACTGAGGGAGGAAGGAAGATTCAAGGAATGGAGTCACAAAGGCAAGCAAGCTAGCATTAGGAACATACCAACAACAGCCAGAGCACTTGAGAAGAACAGCCACCTAGGACAGGCAGCTGTAGACATAACTGGAACAGACACTGCCATAAGTAGGGCAGGTAATGCCAGTACCGGGCAACAACGAGTAGAACAAGACAATTGGGACCAAGGAAGGAAAGAGTTGCCAATACTGTGCAAATGCTGCTGAACCATCAGCCAACAACCAAGGAGCATGGTAGACCACATACTACATGCAGCAGAATGGCACAAGGCCACAACTTGTCTTGGTGACGTGCCCACCAATTAACCATCAAATCTCAGGCAAGCTGGACACGGGGCCATGGCACACCCTCCACACAACTGTCCTTCTATTGTTTGAGGAGGACCATGAGGCCTTCAACAACTACCCAATCATTCGATGAAGAAAAGGACATGGCAGGTGCAAGGTCTAGGAACCGGTTAGTCAAAGATGCAAAGCTGTAGGCATTGGAAGCCTTGAAAGCATACATGGCAGACAAAGGAGGGCTGAACATGGGCCCTCGTCTATCAACCAATACGCACAACTATAAAAAGGGCAGGAACTGCTCAGGGTCAAGCAGGCATAGACAGACTCTGCATTAAAACATGAGTAGAGACTGGGGACAGTCCTAATTTCAGTTTGGGAGAGGATGATAAGGGCTTAGTGTTGCTGAAGGCAAAATGAGCCCAAAACAGCAGAACAGAAGCTCCAGTACCAAGAGTGGTAGTGGCAGCCAGTCACACTCTACAGCACAACAGACCTGAAAAAAGGGCAGGTAAAGCCCCAGACCAATAAATCAAGGAGGTAGTAACTGCTCTAGCTGCAGAAAGAAGAACCGTAAACAGCAAGAACAATGACATCTGCAGCAGCAATGGGAAAGTACCCATGTCCAAGTAAGTGTAAGAGTGACCTCTGGAGGCTATGGCTCAGTCACACAGCTGGCAGAGGGAAATCCAAAGTATATTAGTATATATATAGGTAATACAACCATAACTACTCACCTGGTAGAGAGAAATCCAAAGAGAACAAGTCTAGGGATTCCCTATGCCAGGAGTGACGCTTCCAAGGCTCCAGAAGCGTGGGAAGTAACTGTATAGCATGACAAAAGCCACAATAAAATTTATAATCTAAAAAAGGAAAATCTCTGAAAATAATCAAAAACTCGGAAATTGCCATTGTTGACGTAAACGCGGGTTCCAAGGGTAAGGAGCATTTTTGGAGGCCTCTGCGTGGCAAACACCCATAAACAATTCTCAGTGCAGTTTCCACATGTGGGATCAAAGGTTGTTCATGGCTCAATGCCATAGCATGGCAGATGTTGGGTCGAGAACGGTAGGGCCCGAGGTCTCACGTAAGTCAGTTTTTTTTCCATGCATCGGCTTGCTTTGTGCATCAGTTATTTATGCAACGGTTTTGCATAGTAGTCGTGCAACGGTCTTGCACCCCGACTGTTACTGTCTCAGTATAGGTGAGCGCATAGTCGCTCATCTCCCGCCGTTCCCAGCCTCATAACTTTTGCAGAGTAGTGGTGACAATACCTGTGGGTATTCTACTCTCGAAAACCGCTACTCTGGAAAGGAGTAAGACTTCACAGTATTAACTAGATGAGCGGCACTCATCAGTTCCAGCAGAGTTGACCGTTTTGCGCTATAGTTATTCATAATAGCAAGTTCGATTCCTCAATTCCATTAGTCGATCTTCCATTCGCGCACATTTCACTCGTTCCTCATCATCAAAAATCTTTTCATATGACTCAGTATGCAGAGGGTTCGCAACCTGCTGGTTTGCCAAACCAATCTGATAGTGCCAAAAACCCATTGAGAGAGGAGGTTCCTGGCAAGATTGAACAAGTACGAGCAGAATGTAGGAGACTTATCGATGAAACAGTCGAAGGCATGCGACCCATTGCCAACTTCCTCCAAGCACTTAAGGACTTGGGACTCAACGCTGCTGAGGCTCAAGATCATGTTGATGAGGTCAGGCAACGTATTGAATTATGCAATGCCAAGGCGAGAGCACCCGAAACGCGTACAAGGAAGCCAATGCCTTTGGGAGATCGAAATAGGGACGATAGTGGCGAATCTCAGGTTGCAGCTGCTTCGTCTCATCAGCAATCGCTATCCATGGATCAGTTGGCTCACTTATTGGGAGAGGGCCAATCATCATCAAGCAATCCAGCCATACCTCCATCTGTGCTTGCTGTCGCCCCTCACTTGGCAAACTTGCAAAGTAAAGCATCCAAAGATCTTCACATTTCTAAAACGTGGGAATTACGACAAGAGTATGCTAAAGAAAAGGTGGTCGAATCTCTCATTAGCCTTGGACAATTACAACCTCTTAAAGATCCAATTTCTTGATCTATCTGGCGTTTGGTCATCATGGATCAATTTGTCGATTTCGAGAAACTCTATGCAACATTTACAAGGGGATACGATCATAATAATGAACCCAAGGAATTTATGGGAGGTTTTTCTCTTGTTCAGAAGGATCATTCTACGGCTAAAAGACCTGTGTGCACTGAAGCGGATTGGACACGGACATTTGACTCATGAATGGCAGCTGTCACACTATTTTACCCCCACTATGAAGTTGAACTGGCAAATTATCAAAGTAAAATTGTCGACTTTTTCCATTCTATCCCAAATGGTGCCCAAATTGCGATTTCATTTGATGCAGATACTCGTGATCACTATGCACGCAAACCATTCCGCATGGATGAGGATAGTAAACTTCACATCCCATTTCTGGCACAGTTACTCAGCTCTTCTACGATGGTGGCCGGGGCAAAGCGTGGCATGCAAACTCCGTTTGTTCCCAGAAAGAAATCAAATGTTATTTGCCAAAATTGGAATCTGGGCATTTGCACGACTGACCCTTGTCCAGGGGGGCGTCGTCACAACATTTGCTGTGAATGCAATGGGACTCACAAAGCTAGAGACGTCGAAGAGTGCCTCAAGAAACTTAACCAAAGAAGGCAGCACTTCCAAGCAATGTTTGGCAGCAGTTCTTAAGGCTGATGAAGCAAGGATTCAAGGTCCACGCTCGTTACAGGCTATTGGTGTAAAACGGCAGTTAGAAGCATCAGAAAAGGGAAATAGTAGATTTTGTCATGGTTTTGTATGGGATTCAAATTCATCAGCTGCTCCGATTTTGCCATCAGCTCTGGATACGGAATCGGCTCCTCCTCTCCCATCACCTCCCCAATCTCTTTTAGAAAATCCGTTATATCAAGCGACACTGGAGTCATTGAAGGATATCATCAAAGTGGAGACACCATTCAACGTGGATAGATTTGAAAAGCTTTTATGGGATCATCCAAATCAAGCATTTGTTCGTTCAGTTATGGGAAGCTTGAGGGAAGGTTTTTGGCCCTTCTCGGAGGGTTGTGACTGGTTATCTGATGAAGATGATCCGTTGTCTAACTATTCATCAGAAGATGAAGATCTCGAGGCAATACGAGCTTTTCGTGACAAAGAAATTGCAGCAGGTCAATGGTCAAAAGCTGAGAATATTGATTCTCTCCTTCCCGGGATGAAATCGTCACTGTTATTTGTGGTCTGGCAGAAGAATAAAGCACGAGTAGTAACCGATCATTCAGCATCAGGTTTGAACAACAGTATACCAAAAACTGAAGCTAAAGTACGCTACAATGACATGAGGACATTCGGACAAGCACTGCATAATGCAAAGTCTAGTTTTCTAAAAGAAACATTGGTTTCTTGGAAATTGGATGTTGCCAGTGCATTTTTGAACTTACCAGCTCATCCGCTATGGCAAATTCAACAAATTGTCAAGGTTGACGGTGTATGGTATATTGTGCATCATTTGGTATTTGGGAATTGGGCTTCGCCACGTTGTTGGTGTTCTGTATCGGCCCTCATGTGCTGGATTGGAGTTAAAAAGCTTGATATCAGGGACCTGCATGTTTTCATGGACAATTTTTATTCTTGGGATCGAGCAGATAACATGGTTACTTACCAAGGAGTGCTACGTCCAAAGAATCAGGCTCAATTACTCATTTTATGGAATGCTATCGGTTGCCCATGGGAGGAGAAAAAACAAGAATTCGGGGAGACATTGAAAATCATCGGGTTTTGGGTAGATATAAACCACGGCACGATTACACTCACTGATGATTCAATAACTGACATCATTTCAAAGATCAAAGACTTTGTTGAGACACCCTCACGCCGTCCGGCTCTTCGTACATGGCAACGATTAGCTGGGCATCTGAATTAGTTACTTAATGTCATGCTATGGGGATGCCCAGCTCTCTCTGAACTGTATCGCAAGTTGGCTGGGAAAGAGACCATGCACGCAGGCATCTACCTCAATAGAGAAATAATAACAGACATGAACTGGTTGATTGAAACCATCCCCAGAGCAATAGGAGTTTGGTTTCTGGAAACGACAAAATGGAGCAACGATGCAGCGGACATGGTGATGTGGACGGATGCGAGTTTAAAATTGGGCATGGCGTTTGTATATGCGGGTAATGGTTTTGTATACCAGCTTGCACCAAACAATACACCGATCAAGATTGATATCTTCTTTCTAGAACTGATAGCGATTCTTTCTGCAATATTTCATGTTGCTTTGTTTTCACGTCCTCCACGTCGCTTGCTCATCTTCACAGACAGTCTCGACTCAGTTGCAGTGTTTAATACACTAGGGGCAACAGAATCTCTTCACAACTCAGTAATTCGAGCAGTAGCGGGAATCATTCTGCAAACAGGGATTGATATCAAAGTTTGTCATATTGCCAGAAAAGACAACGTTAGAGCCAATCTTTTGTCTCGGCTATTATTTGAAGAATATAGAAGAAAGTTTCCTGCTGACCGTGTCCGTCAATTCGAGCCTCCTCGAGACCTTCTGCCAACACGATAGAGGGGGTGCTTTTGAGTGCATTGGGTGGATCGTCAAAGAGAAAAATGGCGATTCGCCCACCGATGAAGTTAAATGACTTAGATGCATTCACATCTCATTTGCAGGTTCACGCAATCGAGAAATCAACAGCAAAGGGATACACCACAGGAGCACGTGACTACGTACAGTTCTGTATCAACCATAACCTTTCGCTTGATCCAACTCCACAGACATTATTGCGATACATAGCATACACATCAAAGTTCATAGCATCAGGGCCAAAATACCTAACAGGCCTTTGTCACTTCATTCGCAATCTTTATCCAAGCTTTGACAGTAACAGGTCTCATTCCTTGGTGCAAGCAACCATCAGGAGTGCAAAGAAAGTACGTGCAGATCCCATACGACGAAAGCAGCCTCTACACCTTCACCACTTGTCAGCATTTGTTGAGACGGCACATAAAACAAGGGACTACAACGATTTATTATTTGCTACAATGATGTCGTGCTGCTTCTATGCATGCCACAGAGCAGGGGAGCTAGTCAAGAAGACAATAAAAGAGCCTCCGGATTGGAGAAAAATAATAAAACGATCGTCTATCAAGTTCACACCGGGTTATGCAGGTTATCATCTACCATATCACAAAGCTGACCCTTTCTTTCATGGCACCGACATCCTATTTACCCATCAAGAAATAGCTGACCCGGTCGCCATGTTACAAGAATATGTTACTTGGCGAGACAAACTCCATTGTTATTGAAGTGCATTGTTCATCCGAAAAGACGGATCGATCCCAACATGCTCCTGGTTTGAATCAAGAGTATTCTCCTTCGTCGACAGGTCGTTCAGAGGACACTCAGCACGGGCAGGAGGTGCAATATATTATGTGTCTCTAGGGATATCCGAGGACATCATTGAAGCTTTAGGGTGCTGGTCTTCTTCAGCCTGGACAACCTACATATGTGAAAACTCTTGCGTTAGGATGGCTCTCCAATTGGCAGCCCTGAATAAACATTGTGGACTTACTTAATCCATTTAATCCATTTTCTATCATCAGCTTCTCGCAACATCTCAGCACCACCACCATCCCCTCCTCTCTCCTCAACAGCCTTCTGTAGCCCTAGCTTCGAACCTTTCCGACACAAAAATCTCAATTGATGGCCGCCTAGGTGGCCGATATGCGCTAAACACAACAGAATCAGTCCCAATAATCTTGCGATGCAATTAACTGCAGAGGCCAGAGGTTATGCACATGTCTCATGTGACTTGCTTAGTAATTTGGAGGCTAGCCTTGAGATGACTAAGCCTCTGGATGCTTACTAAGCCTCTGGAAGCGTTGGCTACACTTGTTTGAATGATAACTAAAGAACCAGAGCACTTCAAGGGCTGAAAATAGTACTAATAGATAGTGTTGAAAGAATAGAAGCAGTAAAGTAAAAGAGTGACAGCAGAAATAAAAATAAATAGAGGAAGAATGAAGGAATAAGGAGTAAAAGAAGAGAGAAATGAGGAGTCCCCTGGGAATGAAGACCCTACAAACAGAATGGAAAGTGGAAGACAGAATGGAGGGCAGTAATGTCTGAGGTGGGAAGCTACTGTCCACCTCCCAAATGTACTATAAAAACTGTACCATAACTTGGAATAAAAACAACTTTTTCCCCTCAGCAATCAGCAAAAGTACACAGTACAGATCTAGAAAGCATCTTGCAACCTTCTGACATCGTCTTGCAACTTTTCAACAGCATCTTCTTACTTTCTGTTACCAACTTCTGGACTCCAAATAGCAGCGGTTGCTGTTAGCATCAGTGATACCAAGTAGTAATCTTTAAAGACTCTTTGCTTATTATTGGTCACACCTATAGCTTTTTAACTAAATCCCAAAGACTTGCAACAAGTCTGCTTTCTGCTTATAGAAAGATTGTAACGTTATCAACAGTGGAGATGGACTCAGTAAAGGTGGCTGGCATCACACAGTGGCTGGAGCCCCAGAGCAAGAAGGAAGTACAGGCCTTCCTGGGGTTCACTAACTTCTATTGGCAGTTTATCCAAGACTTCTTCCACCATGCTTATCCCTTGTTTGACCTCACCAGAAAGGACGTTGCCTGGGCATGGGGAGATGCAGAGCAGCAGGCCTTTGATGTCTTGAAGTCTGCCATCACCTCCAAGCCCGTTCTGCCCTTCTCCAACAATGATCAACCCTTCTAAGTCAAGGCAGACAGCTCCAACTTTGCTACCAATGCAGTCCTCTCTCAGCAGTTCCCAGAGGATGGTAAGTGGCACCTTGTTGCCTTCTACTCCAAGAGCCTAAATGCCATGGAGCAGAACTACAAGATCCATGACAAGGAGAATCCAGTTGTTGGAAGAGTGGTGCCACTTCTTGGAAGGGGCCCGGCACAAGTTCAAAGTCTGGACAGACCACAAGAACCTGGAATACTTTTGGATGATCAAAAAGCTCAACTGTCAACAGGCCCAGTGGTCCCTGTACCTTGCCAACTTTGACTTTATATTGCACCACAAGCTTGGCCAAAGCATGAGAAAGCCTGATGCCCTCTCCTGGCATGCCAACCATGACTCCAGCACAGAGAACAATGACAACATCACCCTTCTGTGCCTGGAGCTATTTGCTATTTGCATGCTCAAAGGAGTGGCAGTTTAGGGAGACAAGGTCAACATAGTCCAGAATATCTGCCAAGGTAATCAGGAGGGAATGCAAGAAGACTTGGTCATGAAAGCTGCATTGGCACTACGCTCAGAATGCCCCTCTGGTGTAAAATCCATATGCACTAACAAGTGGGGCCTACAGGACAGACTCCTCACCTTCCAGGAATGCATCTATGTGCTAAACAACCCAGAGCTTTGGAGGCGCATTGTTGAACAGCACTGCAACTCTTACATTACTAGATACCCTGGTCAATGGAAGACACTGGAGCTGGTCTCCTGGAACTATTGGTGGCTGCAGATGTCATGCTACATAGGAACCTACACCAGCACCTACAACCTCTGCCTCTGGACAAAGCCCCACTGACACCCCCTGACTGGTCAATTGCACTCTCTTCCCATGCTTGCTGCACGCTGGAGCGTAGCCTCCATCAACTTTATTGTGGAACTTCCAGATGCGCATAGGTATGACACTGTCATAGTTGTTGTGGACCTCTATGGTAAGCAAGCACACTTCATTCCAACACATACAACCTGCTCCACAATGGGTACTGCCAACCTGTACTGAAAGAATGTCTGAAAACTCCACAGCCTCTCTGATAACATCTCTGACCAAGGCCTGCAGTTTGTAGTGGATTTCACCTGAGAACTCTACTGCCTCCTGCATATTAAGCTCCACATGTCTACCGCCTACCACCTGCAGTCTGACAGGCAGACTGAGCATGTCAACTAGGAGCTAGAGCAGTACCTCCAGCTATTCTGCAACAAGCAGCAGGACAACTGGGACAAGCTTCTTCCTAAGGTGGAATTTCAGTACAACAACTACGTCCACACATCCACACAGATTTCCCCGTTCTTCCTTGACACTGGCCAACACTCCCAGATGAGCTTTGAACTACGTGTATGCCAATCAGAGAACAAGTCAGTCAATGACTTTGTCAACCGCATGCAGAAGGCACAGAAGAAGGCAAAGGCCACATTGACCAAGGCAAAGGATGACATGGCCTAGTACTACAATCAAGGACAGACTCTGGCTCCCCAGTACAAGCCCAGGGATCACATTTACCTAGATGCCTCTGACATCACAACCACTCGGCCCTCACAGAAACTCTTGCATTGGCAACTGGGACTGTACATGGTCAAGCATTGATAGCGTCACAATCTCCCTATAAGCAGAATTTAGACTTGTTACGAGTCTTTGGAATTTAGTTGAAAAGCTATAGGTGTGACTGATAATATGCAAGGAATCTTTTGTGATTATCACTCAGTATTGCCAATGCTAAGAGTACCCATATTAAGTCGGAGTTTGGAAGTCAGCAGCGGAAAGTAACAAGTTGCCGTTGGAAAGTTGCTATACGCTGTTGGAAAGTTGCTGGACGCTGTCAGAAAGTCACAAGACGCCCATTAGATCTGTACTCTGTACTCTTTACATGATCTCTAAGGGGAAAAAGTTGTCTTTATTCCAAGTTATGGTACAGTTTATATAGTACTTTTGGGAGGTGGGCAGTAATCCCCTACCTCAAACATTACCTCCCTCTGCTCCATCTTCTGCTTTCTGTTCCGCCTGTGAGGCCTTCATTCTATTACTCCTTATTCAGAGGTGGGCACTCCTCCACTGCTGCTGCGGGCATCACCATTCTTGCCATTTACTTGGTCCGGCTCCCCATGGCTAGCACGGTTACTTCCTCCTTAATCTGTTGGCCTGGGGCTTCACGTGTCTCTTCTCTGAGTCTGCCGCACTGTGAGGTTTGACTCACCGCCTCTACCACCCCTTTGTACTGGAGTTCTTGTTTCGCTGTTTTGGAGCTATTTTGCCTTCAGCGGTACTAAGCCCCTATCATCCTCCTGCAAACTGAGATTGGGACTGTTCCCAGTCCCTACCCATGCCTTAATGCAGGTTCCATCTATGCCTGCTTGACTCTGAGCAGTTCCTGCCCCTTTTTATAGTCGTGCGCATCGGTTGATGGACGTATTCCATGTTCAACCCTCCTTGGTCCGCCATGTATGCTTTCAAGGCCTCCAACGCCCATAACTTTGCGTTGCTGGCTGATTGGTTCCTGGACCTTGCACTCACCACATTCCTTTCCTTGTCAAATGATTAAGTAGTCATGGAAGGCCTCCCGGTCCTTCTTGAACAATGGGAAGATTGTTGCGTGGAGGGTAAACCATGGGCCTGTGTCCAGCTTGTTTGTGACCTGACAATGGAGCGATAGGCACAGCATCAAGACAAGTGGCCCTGCATCGTTTTGCTGCACATAGTACGTGGTCTTCCGTGGTCTTTTGGTTGTTGGCTGATGGCTTGGTAGCGTTTGCACAGCAACGGCAACTCCTCCCTCCCTCAGCCCCCGTCGTCTTGGTCCATGCGTTGTTGCCTGGTTCTGGCATTACTTGCCCCGCCTGCCACGGTATCTGCTCCCATTTTGCCTGCTGTTCCTCCACCACCCGGTCTTGGGGACCACCCTTGAGTTCCCCGGCCTTTGTTGGTATGTTCCTGTTGCAGTCCCACATGCCTCCAGTCAGATCTTACTCTTTTTCAGGTGCCTCTGCACCCTGAATCCGCTTTCCTTCTTTCTCAGTGGCTTCCTGCAGACCTTCCATATCCCCTCAACCCATCCCGCAATCAGGCTTATTTTTCTGCCTTGACCACACGTGCCTGCAAACACTTTGATTTAGCTCGTGCAGAGCTTTTGTCCAGCTTCCGCTGCCTCGCTCTTATCCACCATGACCAGTTCCTGCTGACTGATCAGCTGGGCAGCTTGTCCCGGTACCTGCAGGAGTGTGACCTGGCCCTGGAGGGCAATGTTTTGCATTGTCTTTCTGCCATGGCCGCTGACTCCTGTTCTACTTCCCCCAACAATCTTCTGGACTGCATTGCAGCGCCGTTGGGGGCTTAGATAATTATTTTATTTTTGTACACATGTCTTGTAGCTGTTGTTGCTTAATCATTTCTTGCTTTGTGCTTGTTTTCTTTGTCCTAGGCTGAGCTTCTTTTCCTGCCTGTACATCCGATCATTTTTACGTTGACAGATCTTCCCCCACTCCAGAAGGTGGCGCCAGGGGTCCCTTTCCAAGGTCAGTCGTCCCTGACTGGGTTTTCATGTGTGTCATCTTTTCATAAACTTCTTTCTGCCTGTGGCGCAACGAACCCTTGCCTTTTCATTATCCCTCCTATGCCTTCAATTGATTCTAACGCCCCTGCTGATTTTGTGCACTTTGCCGACCGAGTCCTAGACCTGGCAATAGCCGCATCCCTATTGCCCAATAATGACTGCGCCATGGTCAAAGGTTTAGCCCTGCTTTTGGAGCAGTGAGAAGAGCATCAACAAGAGGGCATGCAGTGGGCACATGCCCGCCTTGCCTGGGACTTAATGGTTGACTGGTGGTTGCTCCACCAAAACAAGGCCTGGCCCTACGCAGTCACTTCCTTAGTTGTTAGCATCTTGCCCCACACCAGCTCTTCTCTTGCCATCTTGCCTCCTGCGTTTTACATCTCTCTTTTTCACAAAGCTCCTCCAATCCAGCGCTTGTTGATTCCATCCTCAACAGTGTGCCTCCAGCCCCTCCATCCGGGGCTGTACTCGGTAAGTCCCTCCAAGGCTACCTGCTTCCATTCTGCTGACTTGCCTGTTAGCCTCGTTCTCTGTTGCTGGCCTCTAACACTCTGCAGCTGCTGGCCGACCTTCCATTCCCAATCAATTTTTCTCTGCATCAGGACAAGCTGGCAGCACTTGCTGCGCAAGCGCACGGCTACTTTAACAAGGCCTGGGCCAACCTGTCAGCCGTTTTCCGTTGCCTAACGCTGACCTGCCAGGACATGGATGCCACTTTGGAGCATATCAACGCCTTGGATCGTTATGTTCAAGAGTGTGAATCCGGACTTGCATAGTAGGTTTGGAACCGGTCTTCCTGAGTTTGTGGCCCTGTCCATCGTTTTTATTTTTCTTGTCCTTTTGTTAGCATTTAGGTACTCTTTTGTATATTTGCTTTGACCATTTGCCCTGTTGCTTGCACAAATAGATCTGTGCATAGCAATGTCCACTGTTCCTGCCTGCATCATGTGATCCCATTTTCTTGGTGGTACTTCCTCTGAGGAGTCGGTGCACGGTGGGCATATTTCTGCCGCTCCTGCGTCCTGCGGTATATAAAGCTAAGCTGCTTCGTTTTTCTCCTTTTTTCTCGTGTCTTGTCCAGGCTTAGGTACCATGGTTCCTCCTCCTGTGTTGCCACTTTATGCCTTCACAGTTGCCCACACCTGTACTTTTGTTAGCTTGGCCAACCGTTTCCTGGAGATTGTGCTGGTCTTTTTGTCCTCCTCTGAAAACAATTGTGTCCTTATTGATAGCCTCGCCACCTTGCTCAAGGTGTAGGAAGACTGGTGGTTGGGAGGAGTCTCCTGGGCATGCTCCCACATTGCCCAGCACCTTCTGGTAGATCGTTGGTTCTACCACAGCTATGAATCCTGATTATGGACGGTGGTATCTGCAGTCGTAGGTTGTTTCTTCCTGCACCACCCCACACCGTCTCACCAAGTTGCACAGCATATTGCCGTTGTTGAAGACAATGCCTTGCTGCAGGGTCGGTTCTTCCATTTGCCCTCCATCCTTCCTTCTATCTCCCTCCCTTTGTTGACCGCCATTCCTGCTGCGCTCCCCCTTCTCCAGACCTTCCACCCCCCCCCTCTTTACCAGGGGCCGCTTTGACAAGGTCATCACTTTCAGGTAAGTCATCTTGCCAACACTCTGTTTCCTGTTTCCGCAATGAGATTCGCTTCTAGCAATCCCGCCCCCCTACTTTCCATGGTCCAGGTAACCAGCAACATATTCCCACTGATCTCCCTTTTCCGATTGACTTTCTCTGAGATCGCCACACCTTGTCCCATATTAAGCTTGCCGTTGAGCACCTAGATATTGTCCATCTTGAGGTCCAATCCCACCTCTGTCAACTTGCGCTAATGCGTTGCAAGTTGTTCCTCTGCAAAGTACAGCATGGTGCCTTGGTGCGTTACTTACAGGAGTGCAATAGTGCTTTGGAGTGGGAGCTTATGGACCACCTGCCCAATGAGATCCAACCCACCCACATTGATTCTCTTGCACAGCTGCACCCTCCTGAGTCCCCCAAACTTTTGTGAATCCATGTCCATAGTTACGTAGCTTTAGGCTTCTGAATGCATCACCCATTTTGTCTGCTTGTTAGACGTCTTCTGTTGATGGTCTCCTGTTGATCTGTGCTTCCTTTCTAAATGGGGTCTGCTGGCTGCACGCTAAGTTAGGCTGACCAATGTCAAAGTTTGGATGCTTTTTGCACTTTGGGGGCGACTCTGGTCTTGCATGTGTTAGACGCCATCCCCTGCCCCGTATATATGCAGTTCCTTATTTCAAAGCACAGTATGTCTTCTCCGCCTGACTCCTCCATTTCCCAGGTTGCCGTTCTCTATGCATGCACATTTGTCCTTATGGCAAACACCTTGCTAGACGTCTTTGTTGGTACCACTGCCACCACCGACTACAACTAGGAGATTGTTACCGGTTTATCTGCCGTACTTGTGACCTGGGATGAGGTTCAACTCCCTCATATCACCTGGCCTTGTTGTGCCAATGTGCAGCGGCTGGTTGTCAAGCGGTGACTCTTCCACCCCCAGAAACTGTGGTTGGATGCTGTTGGTAGTGCCGTCGTAAGTGGGCTTGTGTTTTTGTCTTTGTATTTGGGTTTGACACCTTTTTGGGAGTAAGCGGCTGCTGTCTTCAACCAACCATCCCTACTTGACGGAACCGTCTACTGGCCGCTGCCCTGCCCCATCCCAGGGCCCTCCATTCCAATCAATTTCCCTGACTTGCATCCTTTGCCTGTTCCATCGCAAGTGCTGTCCGCTTCCCCCACCTTGCAAGATTCCCCCATCTCCTTGACCACACCATCCCGCTCCCCTTCCTCTTCTCCACCTGGTTCACCAGCTCTTACGGTAAGTCTTCCGCCATTGCTTTGTGTTTTGTTTTGATCCTAATTGTTGCCTAGGTGTGCCCACCATCACTTCACAGCGCTACGAATTAACAGTGGCTCCCTGCCGGCCTATGGAGTTTCAACAGAGCCAAGTCAGGCTCCAGCACCTCCAGGATTGGGCACGGGTCTATGCCGCTGCTGTCTAGGTGGATGCTGAAGCTGCCCGTCACCAGCTGGCACTTTCCCACCAAAGTGCCGATATCATTGCGACCTGCGTAAATGCCCTTGTTCGCTATCAGCAGGAGTGCGTTAGTGCCCTGGAGTAGCAGGCCAACAATCACCTTTCTCCTGACACCTTTTCCAACATATCCGCCGACGCCCCGCCTTCTCCGTACCTAGCACTTGACCCATAGCATAGCCATGTATTTTGATTTCTTTTTTTTCTTGTTAATCAGAACTCTCATACCTTCCATTCTTTTCTTTCTGAGTCCAATTCCATATCCGTTCCTTGGTATATCATGTCCTGTTTTGTTTACTTGGTTGTTGTCCTTGCTGGGTACACGTGTTAAGGGCCTGGTGTATTGTCCTCTCGAGTATTTTTTTGGTAACTTTATTTCTTCCCTCTGACCTTGTCTTTGCTGGTTCCTAGCACCCGCTGTTTTTGTTACAAGCGGCAGCCTTTGTTGTCTGTTTTTGTTATTCAGCTTCCTTGGTAGAGGGTCCATAGGCATGGTGCAACCCTGTGAAGGCTCCAGTAGCTTCGTTCCGATTCCACGCCCTATTTTCTATAAAGGCTTGTTGTTTTCCTACCTTTACTGCACCATTCTTTATGTCATTGGCACCTGCTGTTAATATTGCCAACCTCCTCGAGGAGGCCACCCATACTTTTGTTAGCTTGGCTGACCCTTTATTGACCTCCATTCTGGCTCACGCCGACGACCCCTGAATGATTGCAAAGTCGTTGAAGACCTTGCTGTTCTTTACCGGTCCTGCACTTCTGGCCGTGGCCTTGGCCTTGGCTGGCTCTGGCTGGACCAGGTGCAATGCCTCTTTGTTGAGGGGTGAAGGCGGCACCATTGTGCCCCATGGGCGGCTTCAGTATTTTACAAAGCATCGCAAGATGCCGATGACTTAGAGCTGCCCCCTCTCACCCTACCGCAAGCCTCCTCTCGTGGGGACTGTCCTTTTTTGCCTATTTTGGTTTATTCTTCTAAGTCTTCTGCAGTATATGTTGCTCTGTTTGCTCCGCCTCCTCACCCATTTCATGGTTCTTGCCCCAGGATTGTTCTTCTTGTTCGCCAACTCTGCACTTTTCCGATGTTCCTGAGCGGCTTCTGCTCGCTCTGCCATATCCCATTGATTTCTGCCTTAGTCAGAGTCAGCTTCTCTGTCAATGGGAACAGTGCCGTACCGCCCTAGACAATGCTTTTGCAGGCATTGAGCAAGCCTATAATCAGCTGGTCATCACATGTTGTAATCTTTGGAAGTTTGGCAGTCGGTGTCTTGTACTGCTTCAGTATGAGCAGGAATGTGAACATGCTTATGAGTGGCAGCACTGCCGGGATTCCATCTATTGTACTTTGCCTAGTCCTGCCACCTCTTTCTAATCCTTGTCTTGGTAGCTCAAGTTGTGTTTGGTAGTTTCTGCTCTGTTGTGTAGTGTACCTCCATTGTTTTGTCTCCTTAGCTCCTCCCCCAAACTTAAATTTCTGACTGCCCCCAGTCAATGATCAATCATCAAGTCTTCCCAAAGTATGTTCCTGAATGATGCCATCCTTTATTCTGATGGGCCCAGAAGCACAAGCCTGACAGGAAAGCCCACCATCTTATTTAAAAGCCTTGTGCCAGTCCCTATAAGTAGCAGGCGCTAGGCGCGCATCCTGCCATTTTGTGCCATGCTTGAGTCCTCCATTGATTCCTTCCATGTATCTCTTACCCAGCAGTACGTTACCCAGGCCAATGAGGCTCTGGACCAGTTTGCCAACCTCCCTCTGGGTGGCTGGAATGATGAGGCTGTTGCTCTTGGCCTTTTTGGCATGATCAGCAACTGGGCCAGCCTTGATGAACATAGCGTTAAGTGGCTGAGATATGTCGAGGCACGTCGGGAGTTCATTTGCTGCTGGGCTCCTCATAGGCACAAGCCGTGGGCATGCCGCCTTGAAAACATGGTGGTAAGCTGTTTTTCTGTTTTTTCATCTGCCCAGCCGGTCTGATTGCCTCTTCTCAGCTTCCCAAGGAGCGGGCTCTTCTCACTCTCAACGCTCTGCTTGCGCCCCCTGTTGGTTTGTCCACCACGTCTAGTCCTCCTGCCGCCGTTGAGTGCCGTTTTTCTGCCACAGAGAAGGGTAAAGGGCAAGCCCTCAACCCTGCCATAGGTTCTTCCTTGGTTCCCACTGGCGTTACCTTGGTTCCTGACTCAAACCACATCTGTGGACTGGTGCCAACCAGTGTCAAGACCGTTCTGACGTGATCTCTTTGCTATCCCACCCCAACAGTGGGAGATGATGTGGCTTGTGCCCTAGCTGCCTTTCAAGGCCCCTACTACCATGCACGCTTTTGCTCTTCTTCCAATTTCTTCCACTCATATTCCATCACCAGTTTTCTCCAGCCAAACTTGCCTCCCTCATTTCTCCGCCCTGTACCCATTGCCTTCATCCTGACAATCCTGCTTTGGAGGTTCCTGTCGGCAAGGGTACCATCTGCCTCACCGACTATCCCACTTGGCAGCGTGCCCTTGAGGAGCAGGGTCCAGTATGTTTCTGCTTGTTTCCTGTGTCACCGCCCTTGGTTCTCATGTTCTGCATAGTGCGATTTCTGCATAATCAAGAACATCAACTGTCTTTGTTGGTACTCAGGGCCCCGCCATCCCTGCCATCCGTATGCAGTTGTGGCCAAACGCTGTACCTGGTCTGGGGCAGGTTTACATAACTGCAAAGCCGCCAGTCATGACACTGTGGGTATTGCCCTCCATATAGCCTGTGTTTGCACTGCTTGAGAGTTCCTCCAAAGTCACAGGCAGGGCCAGGAGATTGAGCGGGGCTTCTTGGCTGCTGCCAATGTCTGTGCCTGCCCCCTTCCCCCCCCTTGAAGCATGAACACTCCACCATCAAGTCCGCCCTGACCGTCAACAATGGCTCTTCTGACAAGGACGAGTATGCTCCGCCTTTGAAACAATCCTGCAGTAGCTCCATGCCCTCTGCAAGCCCTTCGATGCATGCTCTCCGACCCCGTCCCCCTCTTTCCAAACCCACCCATCCGCCGCCCTCTCGCCGCTTAGTACCATTCATGTTTCTCCCACCTGTCCCGCGTAGCTATCTTGCTCACGCTATACGGTCCAGTCCTCCTTCTCTGCCTACACCCGCCACCATCACTTGTCCCCCACCTGCCACCGTTCTGCCGCCGCCCATTGCTGTTCTCTGTCCCACCCCTTCCAGTACGGCCGGTAGCACAGAGTCCTTGACTAGGTCATCAGCCCCCACAGTCCCGCCTGCTCCTGCCCCCAAACTCGCCTCCACCCTAGTTCCCTCGACTGCCTCCTTTCTGCCTGAGGTGCTTCCTTCCGCGCCTTCCTTGCTGTTGGTTCAGACCAACACCAATACCAAGGGTGAAGAGGAAGACACTTCCAGTTCCAGTGGGTCTTTTGCTGATATGGTAAGTTGCACGTCGCCGTTGCTCACTGACCTCATAGATTTATCTTCCGACATCGCCCCCATGGTCGTTTCTGAGGTGGCACCCCTTCCTAGTAGCGCCTTTGGTGGCACTCCCGATGCTGTCCCTTGGATGTCTTGTATTGCCCATGCCATGTCAGAGTTGCCATCTACCACCGCTTGGCAACTCTACCGCTCCATGCGTTGTCTTTCTAGTTTTCTTTTCTTTCCATTGCTGATTATATTCTCAGCCTTCCCCCCAGTACCCGCCGCTCCTGCCTATGCTCCTTGAAGCCGAGGACTGGCAACGCCTTCTGTCTGGCCTGACCGCCCCTGTTAACTTCTACCAGGCCCACGCAACACTTGAATGTGACCTTGACCATGCCTAGGCAATGCTCCATGCCTACCATGCCTGAGTTGAGGCTGACTGCTGGCACTTTCTAGTAGCTCAGCAGGCTCTTGCCACCTCCACTCTCCAGTCAAACGCTGTGGCCCATTTTGCTGCCAAGTGCCACAGCGCAATCCAATGGCAAGTTCACAACCAGATCCCTGCCGACGTGTTCCCACCTGAGCATAGCCCTTTCCTCCCCGACATTATACTGCTGGAGACCTTTGATCCCTCCGACAGCAACCGGGAGATGAAATGAGACTAGGGGGTGTGGTGCAAGTATTCATTTATCTTGGACTCCACATCGTAATATTGAACTTTCCATGTTGCCATAGCATTAATTTTCTTGTAATTTTTTTTTTGGTACACAATGACAGTTTTTACCTGTTCTGTTGCTGTGCTTCATTTGCCCGTGTTTGCTCTGCTGTGTTAACTGTGCTCAGGTTCCATCATTGCGCTTTGTCTGGAATAGATAAAAAGAAATGTTTTGTTACCCTTGCATTACTCCATCCTTTGTGGGTTTCCGTGCCGCTTTTTAGTTTTTGTGTTGTGTGTTCTGATTGTCATCATCACCTCCTATTGTCCCGTCCTCATCATCCAGTAAGTCAGATTCTTCCAACTCCTGCAACCGTGCTGTATTGATATCTAAGGCTGTGTCTGGTAACTCAAGGCGCTCTCTTGGGAAGTACAGGATCAAGCAAAACGCTGCTACTGGTCAGTGTAGCACTGAACCATCCAGCTCACATAGAACATATGTGCTGCCTTGGTTTCTGGAAACCACTACCAACAGCCCAAGATAGCGCGGCTTTATCTTCCAATTATGCATGACCTCTATCTGGGTGTTCCTCATTAGTACTAGTGCCCCTCTCTTGAAGTTGAAGTCCCTTATAGTTGCTTAATTATCTTATTCAAAGCGGACCGTGGCTTGCTGACATGCTTTGAACACCGTACTATGTAATTGTTTGAGTTGCTTGTAACGACGTTGCAAGTCAATTGCTTGTCACACTATTAGGTAAGTTGCAGACAACATTGAGTCCGGCAGCAGCTGTAGGTATGTGGCTTCAACAATATCTGCTAGAAGGAGCAGGTGTGTTCCGGTAGTAGTGTAGTAGGGCGAGCAGCTCATCCATCATTGCACCATCACGTGTTCTGACCAAAATACCAAATAGGCCGCTTTGCTCCACCGGTTCTTGTCTCTGTCAACAGCTTTGAAGAGCGCCTGGCATACGTCAAAGTGAGGTCTTTTCACTATTCCATTAGCCCATTTGTTGTAGCCCAATATCCAAATGTGGTGCAGATTATACTTCTTTGCCAAGTACATGACAGCTTTCACTATTGGCATGCCATTATCCATTACTATCTTGTGCAGCGTTTCCCACCAACATATGATGTCCTCAAAGGTCCAGTTGCCAATAGCTTCCGCATTCTCTTTTGCCAGCATGCAGAACTCCGGCCAGTGCATTAAGGAGCAGTGCTCTTGGATTATATATCAGAAGCAGCAGGACTTGGGCATAACCATTGTGTCAATATAAATCTTTCCAAACAAGGGAGCTGGGGTTGCCACAGTTGGCAGTATCAATATCTTGGTGGTTTGCTGTACCTGGCAGATGTGACATGATTGCACGTACCATATTATGTTGGCCCACGCTTGTGGCCACCAGAATTGTTCCAATAGTGCTGCCCTAGTTGCGTATATTCCCCTATGACCTAGATCGTTGTGCATAGCTTGTAATATCCAAACTCTGTTGCCGGGATCAATTACTAGCTTGTGCGCTCCAGAGTAATCCCATTGTCAAAGCTTGCCGCCACTATTGAAGAAGTTTGTTGCATACCGGATAAAACGTCGGTAGTCCTCATCCATCATACCGTTGGGTCATACCAGGTTTTCTATCCATGTCTTAACCACCTTGATCCGTTGGTCCTTCGCTTGCGCCTTTGTGCTTTGGGGAACTGTGTCATATGCTAGGTCTGTGCCATTGTCCCGTAGTTCCCTTGGTTCTTCCGCTATGCGAACTTCTGCCTTGGCACCAGTTGTTTCCTCATTGTCGGTAAGTCCGTATACCGCTACCGCCCAACTCCACCCTTGTACCGTCGGTTCATATTTGGCTAGTGGCTGTCACAACCCACCCCTGAGCCTAAGCTCTGGGCCTAGGCCACCCCACACACTCCTTGGCAAACCACTCACATGACCCCCAACTTGGGACGAACTCTACAATCACCCAACACAGCCATCACATCATACTCCAGCTGACCCTGGCACTTTCCTCGGACATCACCAACAAACCCCGGTGCTCCCAGACATCACCGACGATCCCCAGCAATCCCCGGTGCAACAGCACGGCAACCTACGCATCACCCAATGCATCAGGCATCATCATGCATCATTCGAAGCATCATGCATGGCTACGCACCACCCGATGCATCATGCATCACCCTGCTGATGCAAAATGTAGGGTTTGTTGAACTAATCAGAGGGACTCTAATCAGTGTAGACAACTAAACTTTACTTTCGTGAGTTTTGTGAGGCTATGGCACAGAAACTAACACTTGTAATGAAGTTGTAACGGTTTTTGTAGTTTTAGTTTATTATTATGATGAACCAAAGTAGTTCACAATATAAATGGTCTCTAAAAAGATACCAAAAAGCGACCCTAGTAAAGTCAACTAAATGATAGGCCTAAGTAGTCACACTCCCTGGGGACCCCGAGCCACACAAATGGTTTATTCACTAGATTAACAAAGTTCAAGCTTTAATTTGAGCGAACTTAGTTCACACAAATGTAGGCAATAAACTTTATTAAAGCTGGTCTGAAGTACTTTACTGATTAGCCTAAGTAGTCCACTCCCTGGGGACCCTGAGCTGCACAGGTATTTCCTTGGCTGGGTCCCCCTTTTCTTCCCCTATTTATATCCCTTCAAATGCGCACGGACCATGTGTGATTTTGCGGGTCAGTGGCTTCCTATTGGTCTGGGTATAGGCTAAAGTTTGAGCCATCCAGGTGCCAATTCAATAAAATTTACTGAATTGAAAGTTTTTGCTCTGGCAGCCAGTTTCAGGCTATTTCCGGCCTCCAGTTTCCACGTTTCCATCATCCAGGACCCGCTAAGGGTCCTTCCGTTGTATCTGCATGGTTCCAGGTTGTCCGGAGGTACCCAGGGGGGCGGGATAGCACTATAATTGAGTGCTGTAGGGCTCTGGGAAGGAAAATCACAAAGGTTTGATGGAATTGATGTGCTGATCACAGATTGTGATCCGGGATCTTTGATTGATTGCATCAATCCTTAATTTAGACTGATTTTGGTATTTGGATCTTGATCCGAGATTAGATAGCTATTAATCCAATCTATTTTGATGGCCACCGAGTGCCATGCTATTTTCAGCTTTATCTTTGATTGCGGATCTCTCTGTGATTAAATCAGCTTCTTTTGGCACAGCCACAGCTTGCTTATCATTCCCATCAAGATCTTACTCTGGATCATCAACAATTGATTGATGGAAGCCTTCACTATCACCAATCCATCACTACTCAAAGGTTTGTCTATAACTCGACAAATTATGCACCGTTTGACTTTGTTTGACTAGTTTCAGACTTATCAGGAGGCAGGGAACACTACGGTATGTCCAGCCTACAGGTTTTAGCTGTCTAGTATGTCTGGCTCATGGTTTTCAGCCTTGTTTTTAGACATACTATGTATATTTTTGTCTTATACCATATAATATTACTGGTTTCAGTGTTCTGCAACGGCGAGCCGCTGTATCACCACGCATCAGTCCACGCATCATACATTGCAATGCATCAGTTCCTGCATCATGCCTTGCTGCATCCTCTTGTCACGCCACATCCTCCCTTGCGTAGCGCCACCATGACTCCCCAAGCAGCGGCGCCACTACCATCTGACACCCGCGGGGCTCTCTTTGTCTTCCTATGTGCTCCGGGATGCCACCAGAGCCCCAGGAGTAGGCCTCAGACCCAGGGCCGGGACTCCAAACCTTACTCAATGTGTAGTCAGTATATAAGTCCCACCGTAGCACCTAGTACGGTAGTCTTGATATTGCCTAAGTATTCCCGGTATCTTTTGCCTTGTCTTTGGTTTTGTTTGCCAGCCTTGTATTTATTTTGTTGTCTCATACTCATCTCTCTCATATTGTCTCGTACTCGTCTCCAAATTTCTTGTACTTGTCTTCTATATTTCTGTCTCCAATCTATCATTTTCTTGCCTCCTTTCCTGCTCCGTTTCTTTTGCCTCTCTATTTTGACTTTCTATTTCCTGGTCTTCAACTTAATTGGCTCCGCCTCTCTACCGCTTGGTTTCACGTCCATCTAACCTTAAAACTCTACCCATGCAAACCTTCTTAGTGTCTCCTGCACCGCGAAACAGCCGCCGGCACTCCCGCCCATTTACCAATCGCCCCAGACCTCTTCCAGCTAGTCTACTTTGCCCTGGCACTTGCTTTCTGCTCACGCCTCTTACTGTGCGTCCTGTCGCACTCCACCCAGCCTTCCCCCAACTCTGGTGCACTTCCTGCGCTTCAACACATGCCCCCAACTCTTGGCATGTTCTGCTTGTGTCTGTATCCATCTGAGTCCACTTTGTAAGGCCTCGCCTAGACTTGCTGAGCCCCCGGGTCAGCGGAACCTGACAGTGGCGGCAGCAGGTGCCCTGTTGGTGCTGATTCCCTTAGTACGCAAGCCAGTGGTTGAATAATATGAAGAAATCCGTGCATTCAATCTATCCAGTCGTCAAAAACCTCATTATCGCCTTCGTCCGGCTTGGGGTTGCCTGGCTGCCTAGGCCTTCAGGATAACCTGTCCAGACTGTGGAACTTGCTTTTTATGTGTACCAGTTTGAAGTGGAACAAAGGAATAGCCACTATCCACTGATTCATGCTTGCCAACAGTTGTATGTCCAAGTGTGACAACATGCCTTTGATATACTGTGCGTCGACTTTGACAATAAGGTTCCGCACCCCGATCAGGTACATCCACATGTTCTGCAATGCCCTAAAGAGGCCATACAGTTCCAGTTTTGGCTGACTGTACCTTGATCCTAGTTGTTAAGCGTTATTGAACTGAACCGATTGTATTTCCGTTGCTTCCAATTATCCATTGCACACTGACAGAGAAAGAATTCTACCGCAATGTATGACGTATCTACCGCCAAGATTACCAGGTCTGTGGAAGTGTAATCAATGGGCACTAGTGGGTTGGCGGTTTTGAGGGCCGCAACTAGATCCTTCTGAGCCACCACTTCTAGTTCTCCAAATTCAAACGGGGTGTCCTTGCACATCAACTTCACTATATGATGAGCTCGGTGTGCAAAGTTCTTAACAAATATCTGCAATACACCTATAGACCATAAGAAGGCATGGACTTCCAAAATGTTGCTGCAAGGGCCCCAGCGTTCTAGTAGGCCAAGTCAACTTTCTTCTAGAATTTGCCCTTGAAGGGTACATACGTGCCCCAAGATCTTGATTTGTTCTGCGCATAATACCAATTTGTGACCTGAGAATGTTCCACCACAGTATTTCGTCCCTTGTAAAACCTAATTCAGTACCTTGAAAAATTCCCATAACGCTAGCCGTACATTCAGGTTCCGAGGGTGGGTCTTGGCCTCCCCATTGATCAATTTCCAGTCCTTTGGGCCTTTTACTCCGACGTCGTCAATAAATACCAAGACAAACAAGGGGATTTCTGGTTGCAGAATAAATACCACATCATTGTGGAAGATGAGTACCAAGTTTGTCCATCCCATCGGTAGTGTAACCAACTGTAGTGCGCCAAAGGGAGTTTGGAAAGTTGTTAAGTCCTGTGAAATTGGAGATATTAGGCACTCATTGTACCTGACATAGAGATCTAGGGTAGCACCACATATCCTTCCCACAAATGATTTGGCTACGTGGTCTGGATAGGGGGGAACCCCTGAATGTTGTATAGTTACTCAGTTAAGGGGTTCTAAGCTGTGCACGATCCGCAGTTTGCCATTCTTCTTTAGGATGCAGAACCAACGTGATTGATAGGAAGAGTTTGATGGTTCATATACTCCGGCTTTGATTTTCATCCATATGAGTTCCATGATTTTCCCTTCCAGTCCCGGCAAAATCGGAATGTTCTTCTCATTCCACGGTATGTGTGGTATGGTGGGGATGACTATTGGCGGAAACATTGTGGGGTTAAAGCTTCCTCATTTGGTATCTTCCCATGCAAATGCCTGATTCTGTTTGGCCATGAGATTGATAAGTACCCTTAGCTTGTCTTTTGACAGGAAGCCTGTATTGTGGTTCTTTTTGAACTATGCCAGTTGTTCCGCTGTTAGATGACCTGTAGGCTGCATTGGAGGCAGGTTTGGGTCCAAGTCTGGCATTGAGGCTAGGGGGTCCCCAATGATATTGCGCTCAATTCAGTAATCCTCCACCACGTGTCCTGGTACCGGTTTCATCTTTAACGCCATGGGTTTGTACTTTTTCTTGGTTTGTACATCCTTCCATTTTACCATCCCTGTGTACTGTCCATGCAGTTGCAGTTCTTTGTCTGCCGGTGTCCAAAGATGTCCTTTTGCGTTGTGGGAGTTTGTCATCCAGAGGTGCAGCGGTACCATGGTTTTAGCGTGTCCTAAAAGATACTCATCAGTGAACAGTATTGATCTGTTGGGGGCAATGTGCTTGAATAGTTTGGACACGGTGATATAAAGGTAAGCCAATGTGGCTTCATAGGCTCCTTGGGAGCTAATTTTTATAGGTTTTTAGGTACAGGCTTGGGATCGGAAAATAAACTGTTTGTAGAGACTGTTTCTGGAACGGTCTTGTCAATTAGAGCATATGATATAATTTGTGCGGTGTTGTCCTTGTGGTCGTATTCAAGCGTCAGAGCTACATCTCTGTGATCACCGCCAATCACTTCCTCGATGCTGTCCAAAAACACTTGTATTCTTCAGTTTCTGTTGTTGCATATTTCTGTGTGTGTTTCTTGTTCAGCGGGCTACCACATGGCTAGGTTGGTATTGTGCATATAGCACCGGAGTTGGGGTCAGTAATTGTGATTGACATGTTGTCGGCGCTATGGGTTTTTACCGTGCTCTTGGTTAACACATCAAAGGGTTTTCCAAGCAAGACATTGTAGGCTGGTTGCTGTATGACATGTATCTGTAAGAATAGAATTATATTGTCAAATACGCATGGAACGTTGGTTGCTAAGCCTAGGGACGCGTTGATTACCCCATTCACACTTTGCATGTGCAACACGATTGAGGGATCATACAAAATTCCGATGTGATTTGCCACATCTTCTGACATCCAAATTATTTGTGACCTGCTGCCGACTATGCATTCCACTTCTGCTTTTTGTCCAATGAGCGCGGTTATGAACCTCAAGAAGTTGGTGTCCCTGGCCACGCAAAACCTTTTGGGAATGGCTCCCAATGGTAGTGACTTGAGGTAGTTCAGCACCAGGTCCGATGACGTCTGAAATGCATAGTTGATGGCTGCAGTTTCTCTGGTATTTGGGAGGAACCGTACCGACTTTCCGCTGCTATCAACCACTTTGATTGAGGGGAGAGAGGTCTCCTCTTCCTTGGTTATTTCCTCAATCTGCGCAGTATTGGTGGCTAAGATGCCCTTCGGGGTTACCGCGGCTCAGGCCAGATTATGCATATCTGGTGCAATGCTGAGGACTTCGCTGACTATCATTGTGATGTGTGCTTCCATCAACCAATTGAACACTGCTTTGGTATGTTCCACTGACTGGATAAGTACCTCGGTTTGATAAGCTCCATCATTCTGCTTGTCCGGTTTTCCCATGACTTTATCTGCTGGCGGGGCATATCGCCTTGGTATGCCTGAGAAGGGGTGAAGTGGTGCCTTGGGGTTCTGTACTTCCGTGACAGTAGGTTTGTTCACTGGTTGGCTAACCAATACCATTGGCACTGTTGGTGCTATTTTGGCAGTGGTGATTGGCCAGTCATCAGTTAGAGAGTGCTTAGCTTTAGGAACCTGGACTCCGTCCATGACTTGACAGCCACGTTTCCCTGCCTCCTGCAGCTCCAAGATTTCCAACTGTTTTTGTAGCGTTGCGATCTGTTGGCTTATGTCCATAATAGCATTTGCAAAGGTTGCAGAGGGCACCCAGGCTTGTGGAGCCGCTGGAGAGACTTTGAACACCAATTGCTAGATGTTGGCTTGCACCAGGTCCAGATTTGCATTTGCCAAGAGCATACCAGTGGCTATATTGCCCAGTAATAAGCCTCTGGCTGAGCTCAGTGCACCAGTGCTATTTTTAGCAACTTATATTTTGCAGCCAGCAGGGATCAAACTCAGGCTACCAGACATGATGCATGGGATCACTTAGCAACCACCTGACTTGGTGGTCATATGATGATTTACTGGTCACATGGCAATCACAAGACTTGGCAACCATGAAACCTTAGTGACCACCTGACTTGGCGATCACCTGCCACTCACCTGACTTCAGCCTGGCCCCCTTTCAGGTCCCCAATCAGTGATAACTGACACCATGGCCTTTAGCAATGCCTATCAAAACCCAGTGCTTCTCAAAGATCTGATGTCAGATCACTTTAGCGATGCTTATGGCTTATCCGACGCTTAGCAACTTACTCGAGACAGGCTCCTTGATGGTTTCAAGCCTTAGCAACAGTCTCCGTGCATTTGACCTCTTTCACTGCTAGGATGTTGAGTTAGCGCTTGCCAACTTGACAGACACCATTGCTTAGCAACTTTCACGTTCCATCGTACTTGTCATCATTTTTCTTGATTAATTAATTAGCAACTTTTTAGTTTAATTAACACGGCGACTTAGCACCTATAAATACTGTACATATTTTGTCTTAGCTAGCATCAAATTGTACACCCCACAGTTCAGATCACATTTCAGCACATTCTAAGTCCTCAGAGTCGCTAAAGTGATACAGTCTTACCGACTTCACCTTGCCAACTTTACCTACCAACTTTTGTTCTTACAGTGCCATATGGGCACATTGTCACCAACGTTTACGTTGCTAGAATCCTTACCGACTTCTAGCACTCTAGCGCCTTGCAGACTCTTGGCTTAGATCACTAAGCAATCTGTTTATTTCTCTAAGTCCAAACCCCACTAAAAAAACTAGGCTTCTGGAACCCTGCCCAGGACTCTCTCAACACTAGCAACCGCCCAACGCTACTCATTTGTGAGGCGCTAGGTATACCATCTACCAGGACAGTGCTTAGCAACTTTCAGGCGTCATCACCGGGTTGCGGCAGTAGTATTTGTCCACTCTGTCCTTGTAAAGGGGTTTGCTGGGGTTGTATGGGATAAATCCCCCCAATTGCAGGACCACCTTTCCTTCCACGTTCCATCAGCACTGCCCACGCAGGATGTAATCTTCTAGGACATTGCATCTCCCCCTTACCATGGTATGCCCAATTTCCCCACAGAAGTGGCATCCATGCCCTAGAGGCGGTCAGCCCATTGGGCAATTGCCTCCTGGTCTGCTGCTCGGGACTGCCACCTTCTCCAGAGCGACCGCTATGGCTAACTTTACTATATTGCCCAGGTCTTCTTTCTTGATGTACTCGCTGTCGGCAGTGGGTGAGGCTCCGGAACTTCGAGCTTGTTGTACGTTAGGGGCCCGTAGCACACCTCCCGTATACCCTGCTGGCACCATGGGCGTTGGTGCTGAACTGGTGTCGGTACCATGGAGGATCCACACACCGGCTTCATAGACTTGGCTGACATTGTGGGGTTTGTCGGGATAGTGGTTGGGGTGCAATATTTTCAACCGCCTTGCTATTTTTGTTCAAAGGGACATTGGGAACCCTTGTTGGAAGTACCGCTTCTCTTTGTTTGCCGAAATCTTGTCATGGCTCTTTAACCACTGTGCAATTTGTTGAAATGTTTGGTAATAGTCGGATAACTGGCCCAACGTTGTTAGCCCCGTACAGAACATTCCAGTGACATGTCTTTCTAGGTCGTTAACGGCCCACTTTGCCTGTTCTTCTGCTTCAGAGTACAATTTCACGATGGCAGCCTTCCATTCGGTGTAGGTGTAAGAGTGGTTCTGTTTGCCAGTGTTGCTCCCAAACTGCGGTATGCAAGTCCATAGCTCCACTGTGTCATATGCCACGTATCTGGCCACGTATTCCTTTTTGTGGTGTTTGTTGGTAACCTGACAGTTGCAGAATAAATATTCCAATTCTTGGAAATAGTGCAGTAATTTTTGTGGTTTGTTTTTGTTCCATTTTGGGGCTGTCCTGCTGCCCCTCATTGGCATCCGCAAGGCAGTATTTTCTTCCATCCTTCTTGGTACATGTATTATGATTGGTGTCTGTGAACGCTGGACCGGAGTTAGTTGAGGTGTGTCTGGTGCCGGAATATCAAATAAGAAGAACTTGTCAATTGGTGTTACCAGTGATAATTCTCTTGGGAATAAATCAGAGATGTCATCAACGGTTAGTCTTTGGTAAGCTACCTCTATTTCTTCTGCTAAATTTGCAAGTTGGTATGGTCTCATTCACAGGACTGGATTGCTTAGCTCGATTTGGATTGGATGTATAGGTAATGGCAGGAAGAGAGTTGGTAATGGTTCTGCTGCTTTCCTTTGTTGTCTCTGTGCTCTGGTTTCTGGTGGTATTCTGTAGAAGAGTCCCTCATGGTGGGCTCCAATATGATAGTGTCACAATCCCCCTATAAGCAGAATTTAGACTTGTTGCGAGTCTTTGGAATTTAGTTGAAAAGCTATAGGTGTGACTGATAATATGCAAGGAATCTTTTGTGATTACCACTCAGTATTGCCAATGCTAAGGGTACCTGTATTAAGTTGGAGTTTGGAAGTTGGCAGCGGAAAGTAACAAGTTGCCATTGAAAAGTCGCTATACGCTGTCAGAAAGTTGCTTGACACTGTTGGAAAGTCGCAAGACACCCGTTAGATCTGTACTCTGTACTCTTTACATGATCTCTGAGGGGAAAAAGTTGTCTTTATTCCAAGTTATGGTACAGTTTATATAGTACTTTTGGGAGGCGGGCGGTAACCCCCTACCTCAAACATTACCTCCCTCTGCTCTGTCTTCCGCTTTCTGTTCCGCCTGTGGGGCCTTCATTCCATTACTCCTTATTCAGAGGCGGGCACCCCCCCGCTGCCGCTGCAGGCGTCACTGTTCTTGCCATTTATTTGGTCTGCCTCTCTGTGGCTAGCGTGGTTACTTCCTTCTTGATCCATTGGCCCAGGGCTTCATGCATGTCCTCTCTGAGTCTGCCACGCTGTGAGGTTCGACTTGCCGCCTCTACCGCCCCTTCATACTGGAGTTCCCGTTTTGCTGTTTTGGAGCTATTCTGCCTTCAGCGGTACTAAGCCCCTATCAGCATCAGGTAAGACCCCTTGCTTACTGACTCCAACTGCCTGCTGGCATGTGTTGACTGCACCCAGTCTTCAATGTGGTCAAGCTCTTGCCTGCCCTAGACAATTCCATCCCTGGTCAACTAGTTCCCCCTCCACTACCTCCAGTCCTCACTGGCAATGGAGCAGAGTACAAAGTAGAGAAGATCCTGGACAGTCACTTATTCCAACATAAACTACAGTACAAGGTCAAGTAGAAGGGCTACAGTATTGAGGACAACTCCTGGGAGCCCACCAAAAACATTCATGCACCTGCCCTTGTCAGAAACTTCCACTGCAACCACCCTGGGGTGCCCCAAGTCATCCACAGCCTCTATCCCATCTCCCTGACTGACTGTGCCATCTACAATCTGTTCTACCTGGTGTGTTGAAACGACTTGTTCTCTTTGGATTTCCCTCTGCTAAGTGATTAATTATCTTTCCTGTTGTACTATACTGTCTAATAAACTTTGGATTTCCCTCTGTCAGTTGTATGACTTAGCCACAACCTCTGGAGGTTGCCCTTACAGTTGCCAGCTCTTGCACCAGCCACTTCCTGCGCCTATCCCCTTCTTCCTGACTCACCTGCAAGCAACGTGTCAACTCTTGCACCTCCTCCACCAACAGGACCTCAAACAACACCTCTGCAAACAACTTTGCAGCTCCTCCACCTCAACCTCAAGCTCCTCCTGCTGTCAGAGCACCTCCTTGCGCACTCACTCAAGTACTCTCTGCCTTTGCAGGACCTCATCTCACTCCTTCCTAGCTTGCCAGACCTCCTCCTGCAGACTCTGGACCTGCTCCCTCACCACCTCCTCCTGCACCACCGCCTGACAATGCACCTCCTCTAACTCCTGGCACAGCTCCATGTGTGTGTCTTTGATCCCCCACAATCATGCAACACTCAATGAGAAAGTCTTGAGGAGACACCCCAACCTTGGAGAGAAGGCATGGGAGAGCCCCGCCTCCAGCAAACTCCTTGCATGCTTGGAGACCAGCCACAGCATGCATTCCAGAGAAGCCCTGCATTTCCCCTTATTTCAACAAGGAGGCTCCAGAACCACCAAAGATTCCACCTCTTCACTCTCCCCCTCACTTCAACAGCTCCAGCACATGAACACAAAGTGGGGCCCCAAGATGCACCAGGACCCATGCTAGACTCCACCTCTGCTCCCAAGCCATACACTGTGCCCACCATAGTTGTGTCATGGAACAACGCTTGTGGTTCAAGTGACATGCCTTGCACATCAACCAATCATGTTGGGACCCCTCCTCTGGACCTACAAAGAGACAATCCACTCCCCAGTGCTGACAGTGGAAGCACTGAAGTAAATCAAATGACAAACAGGTATACTCACCAGACCATTTGCCTGACACCATGCCAAGGTAGCAGGGCCCCAGGCACGAGTCTGAGCCACCACAAATTGCTCTGGAGTCACACTCTCCTCCACCACATGGTCAGATACCAGGACAATGCTCAGCTGGCCCAGAGCAAGGGAGGGACATGCAGTATGGGACAACAATGAAATGGAGTGCAACATGAGAGAAGAACGAGGAAAAGACAAGTCAAATTTGTTCTCTTTTTCTCTATTTCTGGAGATCATCAAGGGCTTCTGAACAGCCATCAGGACTTCTAGGTTGCATCAGGACTTCTTTTTCACATGAGGAAGCCAGGCATGCACCCATAATTGGCCTGTGCCTTGAAGGGTCTTGGTGCTGAGGCAGGGGTGATGTCATGACCCGCCAACTCTGCGACCAACTCCGGGACCCCCACACCCCTGGAGGCCCTGGAGGGCAACTTCCCTAGCCCACACCACAGCCCTGGACTAAGTACCCACAATGACCTCACCTCCATGGCCATCACAGATGCCACCATCAATCACACAAGCTATCAATCATCTGATTGGTTTTCCTCTGGTCTCTGAACTCATATCATGTTTCATCTGAATCTATTTCCTTCTCATGTTTTGTACTTGTCTCAATCTTCTCACCTCATACTCTCTCTCTCTCTCTCTCTCTCTCTCTC
>QLOM01000526.1:8087-28250 GCA_003313785.1 Termitomyces sp. MG148
AAAAAAAAAAAAAAAAAAAAAAAAAAGAGAGTTTCTCATTGTATTGGGTATTTCTTGCAGGAACATATCTATCATTACCCAGTTGTCTGGGTAAATTGACATGTTCTGTGCATAGTTAATCAAGGTATCATAGAAACTTTGAACTCCCAGTTTCTCCATGTAGGAGGTTGCAACAAACACCTTCCTTGCATCTTGCATTGTGGATGCACTCACAAACCAATTATACAATTCAAGGATCACATCCTTGAATGTCCACTGCTGTCTTGCACAATTATAGTGCAAGACATGATGCCAAAACCAATTCTTGGCAGGTCCTTCTAAGAACTTGGAGAGAACAAACACTTGTTCTCTATTTAGGCAATCACCATCATACTGGCAAGCTGCCAGATAGTTGCACATATCCATTGTTCAATTTTCCAAGTCGCTGAACTTGGACTTGCCTCTATACAGATGGATATGTTTCAATTCTGCCTTCCATGGTTTTGAATCCTCTAGTAAGTGCAATGCTACACCTACCGCATCATCAATGATGCTACTGAGGCGCTGGTGCATATACACTTTTGTTGCCTCAGTCAGTCTGGGGGTTTTATTCCTGCCTTCAGCAGAAGGTACTGCAGAGAACACTCTTACAAGTCGCTGACCTGTATAGTGAGGTCTCTTTACGTCATTTCAGTGAGGTGAACCCTTTTGTCCACTTCATTCCTCTGATCCCTGTTGGTCAGAGATTTTTGGTGTTGCAGTAGGAAGATTATCTCTCCCACTGTCCGACTGCATTGTCTATTGGACATATTGCTATCTCATCTCGTCAATGGAAGTTATCCCATCAAACACAATATTCTGATTGTCAATCCAGGAGTGTTCCTGGAAATTCAGGTCTTGGTTTTGCATGCACTAATAGGTCACCCTTTCAGCAAACTTATCTGTCAGTGGTACTTGATTGTTCAGTGGTGTTTTCTCCACTGATTCATGCTTTACTTGTGGAGAAATCAATTCCTCCGCTTCCACTTTGTGGTTCTCTACCACTGAGATGGTAGAAACTGACTCAGCTGTGGACAGAGGTCTTCCTTGGTGACCTCTGAACATTTGTTGTTGCTGTGCTGTGACAAATCTTGCTGCAAACTGTTCTTCTGTCTCCCTCACTTGCTGAGGAGCATAAATGTTACTCATTGCTTCCTCCAGATGTGGAGAAAGCACTGGCTTTGCCTATATCAGGATACTTGGAATGAAGTTTGCTTTGTCTGGTGTCAAAGCCACAGAGCCTCAATTTGCTTTCCAATACATATAAGCATGTGCTTCAAATTCAAGAATTTGAATATACATTCAACTGTTTCTGCTATCATCTCAGGCTTGTATTAATTGTATGTGCTTGAGTACATACAGTCCTAATCTAGCATGTGTTGTATCTTTTGTAATGGAAGGATACCTCTTCCAGAGCATCATGCACTGAACCTGCAAGGTGAACTCAATTTGTCCACCTTCTTTGTCATTGGAAGTCTCATCTTCCCAATGCACTGCCAGAGTTTTTTGCTCAGTGATGGTAGTTCCCTGAGGCACAACATCCCTTTGTTGTCGCTATGTCATTGGAGTAGACTCAGTTGAAGCTCTTCAACTGCTTCTCTCTGATCTCTGTATCTTCTCCAAGAAGTACGACAAAAGTCTACAACCTTTAGAATGGCTTTGAACATTACTCTGGGCCTGAGGCATTCTCCCTGGTCTTTCTGGTTATATATAAAGAGTATTGTCTCTCTTGGTGTTCTGTTCTGGAGTCTTCCAGACTACTCCTGTTCTTGCTGCACTGCTGAGTGCAGCTGTTGGTTGCACTTTGCTCTACAAAGCTCCTCCTGGCATTTCCTGAAGCTGCTGGGAGAGTTCCTCCATTGTAGCCTCAGTAGACTCTTACTCAGGCTGAACTGAGTCAGCTGAGACAGCTAACAGATACGCTAGCAACTGGTCAATGGTCTCACCATTGCAAGTTGGTTCAAGTGATTGATTGGCATCCATCCAATCACATTGCTCTACATATGTATTTTTTTGGGTGCATGCATCAAGAAGTTGATGCACTGTTTGGTGTAATCAACACAAAAATATCTAGACTAACAGTCTAGAATTACAATTCTTGCTTGTAGTATTTGAATTGAATCCAAAAAGTTCAAAAAAGTGAAACATTGTCTAAGAAGTAGCAAAGCCTTATGGTCACACAGTAGAACCAGATTGGAATGCAATTCTAGTACTATGAGAGTATGACAGTAAAATTGGCTGCCTTACATAAGGCAGCCATACAATAATATAATATATAATAAAATTAATAATATAATTATTATTTGATATAATAATTATTATGTACTTTTTCAAAGAGGCCATAGAGTAAAGCTCTACAGCTATAAGTCCATTACAGAGTAGTTGTCAAAAGAACAAGCTATAGCAACCCTATGTGATAACATCAACAATCATTGAGAAACAGGTGTCATGAAATAGTTGGTGGCATGTGCTTATATCTCCTTTGCTTTGACCCCTTACTTGCACCTTCTTATTTTATTTTCTACTTATCTCCTCTTATTTCTCCTTAACTAAGCTCTCTTTACTAGAATTATCTCATATCATAACAAATGAGAGCATATAATAATTAGAAAGATAAAAACTCTATGTATTTGATATTGAATTCTACCTTTATTCTAGTTGGTTTTTCAACTTAATCAAGTTTGATCCTGACAACAGGCCTGTGACACATCATCATCAAGTCATATCTCCTATGATAGAAGCAGCTTCTACATAGCAATACAAAAATTGCCGCCTTCTGTGACTACCTCAGAGTGCCTATAGGAAAGCCATCACAAGATAGTTGACATCCAATCACTTGAGCATGGAGCAATTGCAATATGCAGATAGATATTGGCCAAGGGTGGAGTGCAGATAGTGGAGGCTGTGTTACTTCTGTATGAGAGATGTTGATGATGAGACTCATGCACTGTTGCTATGCAATGCATTGAATGATTTGACCTTAGTTCTTGCATAGTTTGTGATGCCAATGTTCCCTTGAAAAGATCGATCCACTCTTACAAACCTCAAGGAGATTTGTAACACAACATGAGTTCCTTGGATTGTTCATAGCCTCTAAAACAAGTGCTAAGACTCAATTTGTGTTTTGTCTTTGACACCTGCCCCCTTTATAACCCCCTACATCCAGTGAGTGTTCTAATGGCATGATATATTATCTACATCAACATGATGGAAACTTGCCTTTCCTGGGGAGATTTTTGTAGGAGTAATCACACTGAATAAAAAATATATGCGCTGCTTTATCCGGACAGTGTAGGTCTGCTTGGTCACCTGGCAGCGATAACAGTGCAAATAAACCTTGTTAGCTCTTATATCGCTTCTCAGGGGGGTTGAAGGTATTTTGTTCTCATAGCACTCAAGGGAGGAGTGGCCCACAGCATACATGGTAGAAAAAAAATCGTTGATAAGCCACGTAGTATGTATGTAGCACGGTTGTGAATCTAAAACATGATACATACAAACATGTCCGCGTCCATGAATGACCGTCGATCAGTTTTCTATGTAGTCTGCAATCAAGGCGCATTCTGTCGAATCTCAGAGTAGTAGAGACTATCGAAAGAGAAAAGTGACAGAGGAGACGACAAAGGCAGATGAAGATGTAGACTCTCGCCGCTGAGCAAAAAAAAGAATGGCCGTAAGTGACGGACCCAGCACACTTGATTGAAAAGTCTACTAGTCGGTGGCGGTGGACAATGATTATGTAATGTCTCGCCACGTCGTGACACCTTGACACGACAGCCTTTTCAACTTACCACCACTATGTCGTCCCGCATTAACATTGCTCGCCCTCAACAGTCTAGTTTTAAACAGGATCCCCATGGTCTCTCAAATTCACGGCCATCTACGGGTTACCGTGCTGCCAATCCTGATGATCCTGTCGAGAAATTGAAGGCGTATAGCCAACTAGTGGAGGACAACATCGAAATCTATTCCCAACCTTTAAAACCCCATTTGCCGGCCATTGGGCGATTTCTGATCGTAGTAACTTTCTTGGAGGATGCATTGCGTATTGTCACACAGTGGGGTGATCAAATCTGGTATCTGCAACAGTAAGGCTTGACCGCTTGACGGGGGCGTCCTTTTCTGCGGCTGACTTATCATCTACTTCCAGACACAGAAAATTTCCATGGGGCATCTCTCATTTATTCCTCATTATCAATGTCATCGTGAGTCGTGGCTGTCAAGCCCGTTGAGTGGATTAACTAAATGTGGTTGAAGACGATGTTGAGTGGCTCAAGTGCCGTCATACTCAAACGGTATACAGAATTTGCAATTGCAGGGCTACTCTCCGTCGTCATCATCCAAGGTTTCGGTTATGGACTCATCTTCGACCTCAATTTCTTCCTTCGTAACTTGAGCGTCATTGGCGGTCTATTCATGGTGTTCAGTGATTCTATGGTTTCACGGAAGTCGCCATTTGCCGGCCTACCTACTATCAGTGAAACAGATCGCAAAAAATAGTGCGCCACCTTTACTTGTGTGTTCACCGTAGTCTGACAGTTGTACAGTTTCCTCCTCGCTGGACGCGTTCTTTTGATCTTCCTATTTCTAGGATTCATTCTACAGGGTGAATGGAGCATCGCTCGTGTTCTCGTCTCAATAATTGGTCTCGCTGCATGCGTCATGGTCGCCATTGGTTTTAAGGCAAAATGGTCTGCAGCATTCCTCGTCGTCGTCCTAAGCATTTTCAACGTGTTCGCCAATAATTGGTGGTCCGTCCATTCTGCGCATCCTCAACGTGACTTCCTCAAGTAAGCTTCGCTATCTGCCCACGTTCATCCACCCTGTTCTGATCATGAATGACAGATACGACTTTTTCCAAACGCTCTGTCCGTGCTTTTTTCATTCCTATATTCTCCATAATCCTGATTTGAATATCATACAGCTATAGTTGGTGGTCTCATTCTTCTCGTAAACATGGGACCTGGTACGCGATAATTACAATCTATTCTTGGTTCATAATTCATGTTATTACAGGTGGCTTGTCAGTAGACGAGAAGAAGAAGACGTATTAGGCCTGTATTGAGATGGTTACAGTACGTGTGACGAGTCTCGAGGGAAAACAAGTGAGAATCCAGTCCCCTAGTCCTACATATTTTGCACTATATTCATTCCCTCATACACAAAACTATTGTACACATGGAGACTATGTAGTTGAGAATTGCCTTGAATTTGTCCATGTTAGTCACTTTGTGAACTTGGCGCATCTTTGTAAAAGGGCCAGTGAAACCAGATCGCAGTGGCCATTAGTTCTGAATCAATTATGTGATTCAGACACTGACAATGATATTTATTTTGAACCCCGGTAAGCTGCAGGCTGACAGTCTTGTGGTTATACTAGCAAATGAAGCATTGGTAGGCAGGAAGCCTGTCCAACATTTCAACAATAACCATAGGCTGTCAGTAGGAAGGAAGTTTTTAGAATGTCAAAATATTCAGATAGCCTCTACAAAGCTAGCCACTGAAATTAAGGGCCCACATGTCTGAAGTTATGGATGGGTCCCAGGTAAGTATACTACGTAGTCGCTCCCCATTTGTGCGGATTTCCGTAACAAATAACAGGCTCGATCCTCCTTAATCACTTGTTGTCACTGAGTTACGTTCGAGCTTCTCAACTTCACTCTTTACTGTGTGGGCAACACTAAAGTATATTTTCATTCGTTACCACTAGACAATTCGTAGGCAACCCGAAGAAACGTGACAAGTTTTCGTGCGATTTGCTTACATCAGCAATACCTTCCTCTTGCTTTCCTCGTTATGACCAACGATGTTAAAGTCTATACGGTTAATGGTGCTACAGCTGGCTCGTCTTCCTCATTACCTGACTGGCTTACTCGAAAACGAGTGGCAAAAGGCAAAGGAAAACGCCCTACCCGAGAACATGTTGAAGGCACGATTGAGCTTATACAGGGCTTTGAATTTCCCGAAGCCAGCAACCGCATAAAATCAACGCGGGATGGTCACCATATTGTTGCGACAGGGACATACAAACCTCAAATCCGAGTCTGGGACGTGGACCAACTCTCTCAAAAGTTCGAAAGACACACCGATGCTGAAAATGTTGACTTTGTTGTACGTGAGTTTTCATAAAGCTCAAGCTAAAATATTTGAGCCATTTATTTTAATCAAAACAAAATAAAGATTCTGTCTGATGATTGGACGAAGTCAATACACTTGCAAAATGATCGAACGATAGAACTCCATACGCAGGGCGGTCATCACTATCGTACACGAATACCTCGTTTCGGCCGTTCGCTCGCATACCACTTCCCGTCTTGTGACGCCTACGTAACCGCATCCGGAAGTGAAATCTATCGTCTCAACCTCGATCAGGGACGCTTCTTGAACCCTCTTGTTCTGACGAACGAAGATAGTGATATACCCGGCGTGAACGTCATTGACATCAACCCCGCTCACCAGCTTTTGGCGTTTGGAATTGAAGGAGGCGGGACCGTGCAGTTCTGGGACCCTCGTTCACGATCCAGTGTTGGGGCGTTACGGCTGCCAAAAAGCAGATTGATGCAAGCGGCTACTGATTCAGCCGAGGATCTCTCAGTGACGGCTATATCGTCTCGAAATGATGGACTGTCGTACGCTATCGGAACTTCCACAGGTCATACATTGTTATATGACATCCGTGCCATGAGACCATATGCATCGAAGGACCAGGGTTATGGTTTGTCGGTAAAGAACGTAGTTTGGATTGATGGTGGAAGCAAGATGGCAGGAGACGGTATGATTATCAGCGCTGACAAGAAAGTGATCAAAATATGGGACCGAAATACTGTGCGTTTTACTTTTAACGGGTCCAGTCAATGACTGAATGTAACATTAGCCATCAATCAATTTTGCCTCGATCACTCCAGCTAATGACTTGAACGACCTGCATCACGTAACGAGCAGCGGTCTAATTTTGACTGCGAACGAGGGAATTCAGATGGCAACTTACTACATTCCTCAGCTTGGTCCAGCTCCTCGATGGGCAAGTTTCTTAGAAAATATCACAGAAGAAATGGAAGATTCAACAACGCGGTCTGTGTACGAGGATTTCAAGTTTGTTGAACGGGCCGAGCTCAAAAGGCAAGTTTCGTCATCCTTCATTGTCTTGATTCGTAACAAATCAATTTATTAGACTTGGCTTGGATCATCTTATCGGCTCACCTACCCTCAAGCCTTACATGCACGGATACTTCGTATCACTCAAGCTCTACGAAGCTGCACGTCTCATTGCCAATCCCTTTGCCTATGCCGAACATCAGGAGAAGATGGTCCGTGAAAAGATGGAGAAGATGGCCGAAACTCGTATACGTACGAAGGAGCCCGGCGTCAAGGTCAACAAAGCGCTGGCGGAAAAGATCCTCCGAGAAGAGGAAAGGGCCAAGAAGAGAGCAGAACGGAAAAGGCAAAGGAGGGAAGAAAGAGGACAGGCAGATATGGAAGTTGACGGCACCGAAGAGAAAGAACGACCAAGTGTTCTTAATGATTCTCGTTTCGCTGCAGTGTTCGAAGATAAGGATTATGCTATAGATGAGACTAGCAGAGAATATGCACTGCTTAATCCATCAGCAGTAGCCCAGCAACGGACTAGCGCGAGACCGAAGACTCCTGCTGAGGAGGAACAAGAAGAAAACGATGAATCGTCTTCGGATGGGTTAGGCAGTGGTAGCGACAAAGATAGCGACAGCGAAGACAGCAGTGATGCTGGAGGTGCGTCTCCATATCTGAATATCTCTTTGCTTCCTTACTACGAAGCTTTTAGAGTTGAATAAGTACAATCCCCGGAGTCGCTCAGACAAGAAGATTTTACGGTTCGAAAAGGCGGCCAGTGACCCTCGTGGACGAAACAACAATCGAAGGCGTACCAGCAACGTGAACTTCGTGCCTATCCGCGCACATACTGACGGCGGTCAATTTGCTGATAAAGATGCTACTTTTGGCCAACGGCGCATGTCATCCGGGGCGAAAAAGCAGCATTCATCGTTGAATTCTAATGCCCATTACACAGCTGATGGTGGTATGGAAATTAGTTGGATGCCTTCGTCGGGACCACGAGATGGAGATGACATGCTGGTGTCAGGTGGTGGACGACAAAAGAAAGATAAAACAAAACGGCCAGGTGCGGAATCGTTCGGTGCAGGAATGGAGAAGGGTGGGGATCGTGGTTCGGTTGACTTGAGTGAGAGTGAGAGAAAGGGAAGGACAGAAAGAAGAAAAGGGGTACGCAGTGGAAGTAAAAACATGTTCCGCAAAATGGATGTTTGATGTGCTTGTTTATCCATTCTATTTTTGGCCAAAATCTATCCTCGGGGAATCTGGGTTCAACATAGGTCGCTTCTGCTAGTTGTGAAAATACAGTCCCGAATCTCGTATAAGGGATGGAATGTGTTCTCTGAAGGCCAACGAGTGAAATTATTCTATGTCCAGGCTATACTGTCCGGGTACAGGTCCGGGTACAGTGTGCACTTTTCAACACAGATCTAAAATCCTGGAACTTTTGTCCTACACAACACTGCCAGCCCGAGACTGTGGGCTGTAAGTGGCAGTAAGCAAAGTTACATAGTGTCGTATCAGAGAGTCGCAAAAGCAACGAGGAAAACTTCGACTTACTCCTCAGTGCCAGCCACAAGTGGAAGAACAAACTGAAGTAAGAAGTCGACGCGACCTTGGATGCATGAAAAGCACGTGGAATTGTGACTGAGATCCCTGCACGTGACGCGTTCGACTTCGAAGTCGTTCACGAGACCGTGACCTCACAGATAGGGCGCCTTCTGTCACCGACTTATTCATTGTTTTCGAGCCAAGAGGATCATATGCCCAAGCTAAATTTCGACGTCGATGAAGCTACCCTCCTCAAAGCATATAATATATCAAGTTTGAAGCCATCGTAAGCCCATGCGATCGGTGAAAAGTATACATGTCTTAGTTGTGCAGAAAATGGGAAGAAATAGATCACGAACTCGAAAATTCAGTGGCGGGTGCGTTGACGAGTACTTCTGGCGACGGAGAAGGAGATCCCTTGGGCCTGGGTGGCTATGTGAAGTGGGTTCATACCTAATGTCTTGGGTCTACTGTTAAGTACGTTATGTTTCTAGTGTCAAGGAGATGGACATGGAGCAAAGTGAGTGCAATATAGCGAAAGAAGATCGTCGAGCTTGATACAGGAGCAAGAGGCTGCTGTTCTCGTTACCTCTAAATCATTCGACCCAAAAGCCTTCTTGTCTGTTGTTCACCCTAATGCAACGTATCAAGATCTCGTGCAAGGTATCGCACACTTAGAAGCATCAATTGATGCGCGATCCGAAGCCATTCGCGTGCTTGTTGAGGAGAACTTCGACCGTTTCGTCGCTGTAAAAGCCGCAAATGATGGTACGTTTGTCGTAAATATCAAAAGTTGTCCTCCTTACACTACGTCTAGCCCTCTTTGCAGAGATGAAGGAAGGCCTTCTCTCTCCTGAGTCGGACTACGCGTCAAGGCCGCTACGAGATCAACTGAAGCGTATGTCTCAATGATATATACAATGTTCAAAAGTTCACGATGCCGTGTCTCAGAGGCTGCGAAGAAGGCAAACCAAGTCTTTCTTCCGGTCCTTGAAAATGCAGCCAAGGCTCAAAGACTACGAACGACCCTTCGCGTATTTGAGAGGTCGAAGTTCTTCTTCAATCTTCCAAGTTTCATCATCGAGTCCATTGAGGCGGTGAGATTACCTAGATGTTATGAGTCTTCCTGAATCCAATTTCGATGCTAGGGTCGTTATGATGTTGCCATGCGTGACTATAAAAAGGGGAAAATGCTCCTTGAATCGAGGCCTGGCCAGCTCCTACCTTCGGCAACATCAAAAGAAGGGCAAAATGTTGCTTCCGGTGACCAACAACGACGAATCCTTGAGAAAGTCTGGGGAAGTGTAGAAAAAGCCATGGGCGAGATGAGAAATGTTCTCGTTGCACAGCTTCAGGATTCAACCAGGACTCTGGAAGAGCATGAAAAGACTATTGAGTGAGTGTGTAATGTGTACTCGGACGCTTCTTCTTCTTTCGGTTCACAAACTTTTCAAGGGTGCTGCTGGATTTGCCAGTTGGTGACGATCCTATATGGATATATTTTGACAGTCAGCATAAATATATACTTGAGGAGATGACGAAGACGTACCGGTTTGGGACTACGGTGATTCAGTGTAAGCTTCTTGTTCAGAGTTATGACCAGATTCAGATTTATACGATAGCGGCGATCGAGACAACAGCACTTGAAGGTGAATTAGGAATCCTTGCGTCGCACATTGCAGGACAGTTGCAGACGGCTATGATAGCACTCGAGGGAAAGCAGACAGAATCTATTACTGGTGGGCTTGTCACTTCGTTGTACTTCCTAAGCTAAAGCTGCCAATTAGCCCGGTCTTCCGCCGAGAGCGTCTGGCAAGCTGTCCATGACATGATCAAGAGTGTCTCCGAAACGATGTTGTCAGCCCTACCTGGTTTTTGCAAAATTTCCAAGAATTTCATGGAAGGTAAGTACCGCAAGGTCAGTATAAGGCTGCCTCTGTTCTCGTTTTCTCTTCAGCTGACTAGTTGCAGCCTCAAGGATCGAACCCAGGAAGTCGACGTAGCCCGACACAGAGTCGCACTATGGCTCTAGACATCGTCAAACAATATATCTCTCTAATTTCCGGGTTCTTCACGTTATCAGACATGGCTGTAATGTCGCACAACCTAAACAATCCTTTGCCCTCCAATCTCCCTCGAGACAGCCACTCTTTATCCACGGCCCATTATCTGATGAAGATCCTTGGCGAGCTTCAGGAGACGGTCAACGACCTTATTGGTCTGGAGATCTCGTCCGAGGTCCCCTCTCTCCTGAAAAACCTCCTTGATAGCGCTAAGTGGAGGTTTCTTGATGTTTTGGTTGATGCCTGGATACGAGGTATAATTTTGTTTCAGCCTGGTCAGTTCCTTTGATATCAGTACGCTCTTCTTTTCTAGATGCAAAACTGTTTTATCTTCTGGAGAATTGGGTTGCTAGCCCAACAGACATGTCTGCGACTCATTTCATGAATCAAATAGAGCTGTTCCAGCGACAGTTGACGACGGCTGGTTTCAAGTTGGCTGGCGGTATGGACCTATCGGCGTCGGCGCTGGCCAAGTCTTCCAAACAATCTATGTTTCCCCAGGCGTTCGTTCAAAAAGTGATAAAGGCCTTTTTTGATGCACTCTATGCGTTTATGGATGGCCTTGTCCTTTTGACGTCTGATGAATCACCCATCACCACTGAGAAAATGTTGACAGTAGAAGTTTCGTCAACAGGATCGAATCCATTGGAATTACTTGACCTGAAAGATAGAGTAACTGGCTTCTTGAAAGCTAAGTATTTTTCCATTGATGGATTTTATAGGATACACGGAAACTTATCGTCATATCGAACTTCTCCTACCTCAAGAATGTTGCTATTCCTAATATGCTTAATGAGCTGGAAACAGCACTGGGAGTGTCAATTTTAGAACAACGGCAGGTACAGTGTGTTTACTTGCCTAGTTTCTTCAACCTACTCATGCTCGACCAGGCACTCCTTAATTCGATGCATGACCATGATAAAGCTCTGTTTGATAGCTATGTGAAGCCTAAAGCCAAATCCGCGATGGAAATACTTCGCAGTGGTATTCTGGACAGAAACATGGATTGGTACGAGACTCCTCAGCCTACAGGTCAGTCGATTGTCTCCTACCTTTTCTTTGTTGACCCCTACTTAAGAAATACGCTCGTATATGTACGAGACATTGATGTACTTGGTCGGGATCCATGCACAAGTCACCAATGCCGCGGAAACTCTATTAGATCGGACATTAAGCACTGTCGTTGTTGAGTTGGCTGAGGAAGCTTTGCGCTGCTTCCGTCAGGTCAAGCGGTTCGGAATGGGTGGCATGCTCCGCGTGCGTTGCAGCTCTTCCCAGCTACTTGATGAACCTTCATACCATTTTTCTAGGCAACCCTTGAGATCGAGTTTATGCACCAGACTCTTGGGCGCTATGTTACGCCTTCCGCGGCCAAGACGCTGTCGGACCTGTACAATAAGATATCCCAAGCGTACTCTCGTCGACCTGGGGATGAAAACCTACAAAACAATCTTGACGGTGTCAAGAAAACATTGGCCAATACACGGCGAGCTACCGGTATTGAGTTCTTGTGCTTCAGGCAAACAAAATCATCTGGTAGCCGCTCGGTTGGTTCTCGGACTCATAAAGAGGAGGGGTCTAGAAGCGTGAAAGAGTTGAAGGAGAGCAATCGGCAATGACGGCCTGAATATATATTATGTATCCAGAGTTATCTGTAATATATCCGCAGCCTATGAGGGACTGAATTAATCCTCTTGATCCCTTGATAACAATTTCGATGGGCAGGCAATAAGTCACCAAGAAGCCATCTATACGTTAATATGCCATTAAATCAACAAGAATTGTCACAATTCCCAGAACTAGGTCGTGGCATCAGTGAAAAAATTGAAGACGGACAGAAAAGAACATCAAGGCACCAATTTCGATAGCGATAAGAGCAATGACAACTCGCTCCAATCGTTCTGCATGCCTGCTTGAAACAGACTCTTTCAACAACTGGAGCATGTCTTGCAGAACCTACACAAAACTGGCTGTTCAAAAGAATCCTCACAGTCTTGGCATGCTTACTTCGACTCGTGTGTTGAGGAGATCGATCCTTTGTGGTATCTCAAGATAGCTCCGAGCGGCATCGTACAATGGCTGCAGATCAGGATAACTCTGTCATATAATAAGTCTTGGTCTCGATTTGACCTGCGAAGAACGAACCCAGAAAACTTCCTGTGGTCTAACAATTAGAATCAATGCCGGATTATCAATTTGCAACAAACCGGGGAGTCCAAAACAGAGCCTACGGAATTGATATTTGTTCGGAGAAGGAAAAGCCGACCTATATTCTGCATGATTTCTGGAACAATGTTATAACGCCTCATACAGAGAATCCCGCCAATGTTGAAAGGCACACCTTTGTGAGGCATGCCAATTTTGCCAGTCTCGCTAATCACTTCAGGGATGTCTTTGGTCTCCTCTATTGTTGTCGAAATTAGCCCTTCAAACTTGTTTAAGATGATCAGGAATTGTCATTGCAAGGACCAGGGAAGTTGACTACCAAAGATATTTTCACGGATTGAGAGAGGGCATGAGACAATGACAATTTTGTCCTAAAAATTGACATGAAGATGGTTGCATTATGGCATATGTAAATGCTTACATATAACTTGAACCTTTCCTCAAAGTTATAACGTCGTTGTAGATTCTGCCAATCCATTCAATTGATGGCTTCAATTTTTCTGTGAGAATTTCACTCACCGACTGTAATTAGCGTAATAGTAATTCAGATCCTCCATTTCAACATCTTCTGGAACTGGAGCGCTTGGCTTGAGGATAATAATACGCAGTTCGGTATTAACTCACTGACCCAATTTTTCGACTTCAAAGCGTCTTCTTCACAGAAATTGAGCGAATCCGATCGAAGGGACCTAAGTGACCATGACGTACATTGATGACAAAAACCGTCTTTCTTGTGCTTCTGTCATTCCCCATATCACAACCGTTCCATAGTCAAACAAAAATATTTCAGCTTCGGTCGAAGTCGTGTCAAACTTATTCTTTCTAGATTTAGGGGCGGAGATATTATCGGCTCTCAGTTCTGGGACTCCCAGTAGGTCACCGGTTACATTATGGTTGCCAACGTCGCCGTCCAAGATAGGGGGATCATAGACATACGGTGTATATATGATTTCGTCGATCATCTTTGGATTCGTGTGGTATGCATTTCTTCGTGCTATGAAGAATTTCATGAGGTCTTCCATTCGGTATGATCTGCACCGTAGTTTGTACATAAAATCGTGGACACAGAGTTGCACTACGCACCCCGCAGTCGCATATGCTGTGACCCTGGGTAGCGACTTTGCTTTCTTCTTGGTAAGCTTTAAGGCATCTCTCCGCGCAGTGCCTGCTGGTATTAATGAGATTTGATTATAGACCTATCCTTTTGTCAGTCTCGCACAACATGACGCGCATTGAAGTCACGTACCTCAATATCTTCCTGTTCATCACTACTCTCCTCCACGTCACCCTCGTCACTATCCCCACCTGTACTAGCGCTCTCTTCCCGATCCTTCAGAGACTCTCCACGCAATGAAGGTAAGTCGGGCTGCTCAGGAAGGACTTTCAACTTCCCCGCTGCCTTGGTGGACCTGTTTGCACCACGAATCTTCGGCTCGAGCTTGCCTGATGCTCTCGACATTGTCCGACGGTTGAACTATAATTGTGTCAGCATTGAAGTCATCGTTTATGTAATAAACATGCATAACAAGCGGCGTGACTACGTCACTACAGAGGATAAGTTGGTACTTACATACCGAATGTAATTATGACGCTCGTTGGGACGGGACACCTCTTTGTAATCTTTGAATCATGTTTTTCCTCATCACATTTTTCAAATAGATTTGAGATATAGCTACTAAGCTATCAAATAGAGATTGTATGGAATGGACACGAGTATCGTGACATATCAACTATGGTTTCCCAGCAACTCGGCCATGCAACGCCGAGACACATTTGATCCCTCTCCTTTCTCCTCATCTCTTCTCCCCTCTTCTAGGGTTGATATCTCAGCATCTATCTTAAAGCTTAGGCATTCGCTATATTGTCAGATTTCTACTATCACTTTTTGTTTCATTTCTCTGTGTACTGTGTCTATTTTAGTTTTGTATGTCTTTACTATTTTATCCAGTTTATATTCTAGTGTCATGATCCAGCAAAAAGTCTAGTCTTCTTTGTCTTGGTGTGAGGTCCATGGGTTTAGCATTTTCGCAAGTAAGTGGCCAGTACTCATTCCGACTCGTTCCATAGTCGGTTGTTGCTGAACTGAAGTAGGTCCATTCTCAATTGGATTGCTCTCTTCTCTGCTCAGCAGCTCAAAAGATAAAGCTCATCCTTGCTAAATTTTTCCATCTCTATCATCTGCTAATTTAAAGTAGTCGTTCAGTGTCATGACCTGCCCCACTCTGGAGAGTAACTATCGAGGAAAGTCACCATTGGACCATTGTCAATAGATAACTGATATCTGTATCAGATGGTATTTCGAGTTTTCTACTAGCATATGTTATAACCAACCAGTGGTAGGCAATGAAGCCATCTGAAAGAAGCAGGATGTTCTATACCTTCTACTCTAGGTTTGTCTGATGGAGCACGCATATCAATCCGTCAATTCCAATTGAAAGCACACTTCCTTCCTTTCCTTTGTCACCAAGTTGACAACAGTGGGATAATATCTTGAGAATGGCAGGTTCATACTTGAATTGTATGCATCTCAGTTATAAACAATGCTATCAAGAATAAGCGAGACAGCTTTTTGAGAGCGAGGTTTGATTGAACATTTGTACGATTTTGGGTGGCTGTCAGGTCGAGAATTAGATCCACTCAGAAAAACAGAAAATTTCTTATACCTGACTGTGCCACCGGTTTTCTCGCGTACAGGTTCGATGACGACGCCATTCTCGACGGATTTAGTGATGTCGAAAACAGCCAGAGACATTACACACGACATAAATACCGAGGCATCCGCGAGGTGTATCCCTAACAAAACCGTAAATCGATGAAGTTAAGCGCAGGTAGTTATGACAGTACCCGGACAGATTCTTTGAAATGATACATGAGAAAGGTAGGAGAGCTGGACTTAGGCATGATCTTACCGTCTTCCAAAACCAAAGGAGACCTGGCGAGGATCGGGTTCAGCTGGCCGATCCTCAGTCGCGATGAATCGTTCTGGATTAAATCTATGCGGATCTACATAGACTTCAGGGTCATGCAATATCCCCCTAAAATAGAGAAAAATAAATTCAAGTCCATGTATTAAAAATATGTTTGACTTGCTGTATGTTGACAATCACAGTACTACCCTTGGGGACGAAGTAACCATTGTGCACGTCATCCTCGATCGAACAATGTGGCAAACCTGGAAGTCAAACAAATCAAGGGACAATACGCGAGGGAGGCCACGACAATCTCTCACCAAGAGGAGCTACAACATTCCATCGTAAAACCTCCCTTGTAAGGGCATCGACGTATGGTAAATATTGACGGTCCTTCAGAGTCGGAAGTCGATCATTGCCGATGACAGAATCTATCTCCGCTTGAGCTTTCCTCATAACCTCTGGAGTCAGAGCCATGGCCAGGAAAAATGAGTATATCGCAGATACAGTCTAGAAATCCAGAAGGAATATAGTCTACCGCAATTCCGACTAACAAAGGCACCTACGGTATCAGCGCCACCTTGACGATATGGAAAGATTCAAAATCAAGGGTGACCAAATTCCACATCTGGCGCACCTGCATACAGACTGAGTGCACTCCACTTGATGTCGAATTCCTCTTCATGATTCACATCTTTACCTGCAAGGAGACTGGCCACAAATGACATGGGAGCCGTACCTGCTGCCTGTAGAATATCAGATCAGAAGATACGGAGGGACTGTGTGTGAATGTACCATTTCCTTCTTGACGAAACTGAAAGGTTGTTCGGCCATTTCTGCGAAAGTAGCGGCCCACTCCTTTGCTTTCCTTTTGAAGCTAGCTCCAGGAAACCAAGCTGGAACGTGACGCACTACGAAATGTGAGCAGAAAGTTACTTTGGTCCATGGAATGGGAAGAAACCAGCTTACGTTGCGGGATAACATCGACCATAAATCCGCCAGGTGTAGTAACAACAGAGAATTGAGCCATGGATTTGTCGGCAAGGTCTACGAAAACATCGCCGTTCTCCTTGACCTCATAACCGTACGTTATTCGTGTGATAATAGCTCCTGCCGTACTTGGTCTCATGAATCATCTGTACCGACAACGATAAAAAACGAAATACTTACTGTCGAATGTGTTGAGCGAGGTCCGCGGGGTTCTCAAGAACACGACGAATAAACCTATGCGTCTCAATCTGCTCAACATCTGAGAACTTTTGAACGCTGGCTTTACTCCCGATAACGTCATGTAACAAACGACGGAAGCGGCGGAAGCGATCTCCATAATGCATAAGACCCAGGGAGTTCCGCCAGCCGACGAGGTTCCCAGCCATTTGCAATACAGGACGATCAGAATAAATGGTGCTTTTCGTCTCGAGCATCTCCTTGGCTATTTCAGCCGAGTTGAGAATCACCATGGTCCGACCGAGGACTGTAACTGAGCATATCTTTCCTAATACAACTCGGATTACCGATGACAGCAGCGATCGGGTCCATCGACCATGCCAATTGACCAGGACTCACCGTATTGTTCGCCCCATTTCTTGAACGTTTCCCATTCTTGTTTAGAGGGCATATCCAGCATATTTCCAATCACGGGGTATCCCTTCGGGCCAGGAGGAAGAGGTCCGCGTCCCGTTCGGTGGAGCAACTTTCCCAAGATAAACACAGCGAGGAAGGCGCAGAGAACATCAATCGCGCTGACATCGTTTGCAGAAATCATTGTACGTCAACTGTTCGGGTCCAACAGCAGCTAGGGGGTAGTGATGGTTTCCTGCCTCTATGAGGAAACACTTCTGTTCAAGATTCGCCGAGTGATAAGACTAGTATGCACTCCGAAGTGGGTAAATTGTAGTAGCAAAGTGGCGACCGTAGCCGAGTGTACTTATAGAGCGTGACCAGCATGCTTGAACGTCAGGCACTGGAGTGCCAGAAGAAGCGTCATGAAAAACCGTACGGAAGCTTGGACCTGATAGAAAATGCAGCTTATCGGTACGAAACAGCCGTAACTTATCCGGACATCTCAGTATTCGGGAGAAAATCCAGGCATCCGGACCACGCGACCCTCCGAGAAGCCCAGAATCCAAGGCTTTTTGGCAAGAAACAAGTTTACACTGCCTTAGTAGTTAGCGCCGGAGAAATCCGATCGCAGTTGGCAATGGGGGCCGACCACGAGAATACTACTAATATATATCACTGCTGGCACCCAATAATGCTAATTGAAAAAGAAACATGTTATTCCATTTCAATGCCGGAAGAAGCCTTTGAACAATGAAAAGTGTCTGTTTCCACTGTAAAAAGCAGGCCAAGAAACAGATAACAGGGTTTCTTGAGCTCTTCACACCTGGAACAGGTTCTGGCCCCAGCCACTGATACTGTCAGACGAATACACGGGAAGGACACGGCAAGTGGGGCCTGAACCTGTTCCAGGTGTGAATAACAGGGTTTCTTGAGCTCTTCACACCTGGAACAGGTTCTGGCCCCAGCCACTGATACTGTCAGACGAATACACGGGAAGGACACGGAAAGACAAGTCACGAGAAAGTTTCTATATACATATAACAGTCAACAGAGAATAAATCAAAGAGTTTTTCTTGGATTGTAACTCGATATGTGTGTGTGTGACGCAGATTAGACCGGTGCCTATAGACCAGGGTCACGAGTCTAGGGCAGATCGACTTTAGGTTAGGTTAGGTCAGGTAGTAACCCGGGGAGGTCCACGCGTGAACGATTTAGGTTGAGCAATGGGGTACTATAAATCCAAATAATAAATTGATAAGTACTCGTATCGAATTGCACACTTATTCCAAACAATTCAAAAACTTCCTCTTCCTAACGCGCTACCTTTCCAAAAAAAAGAAGGAAAGAAGGAAAGAAAGAAAGAAAGAAAGGAAAAGCGCGTCCACACTGTGCCTGGTCCCGGCCAAGGCTCCACCTTCCATGGCCTCGGGGATCTGCACGGTGCACCTGCCTATCAGCAAAAATCAAACAACCTACGCGTACCTACCTACCTATCAAAACCAGACTCTCCGTAGATCACCCGCGTCGGTCGCCGACCTGGAAGGATGACGCGCGGCCCCCTCAAGACAGTTGGACATTTAACGTTACAACGTTAACGTTTAACCCCGACATAAGTACTTGACATCCCATCTATCCATTCATTGAACTGGCAGGAGCACACGATACACAACAACCCGTGCGTGGACGATCCTGGAGCTGAGCTGATGGGGAATCGCCAAGCGGACCTAAGGTAACCCTGGACGTTTAACGTTTAGCGTTGACATCCATCCATCTATCTATTGAATTGGGATTGGATTGGATTGGCAGGAGCACGCGAGACACGCGATAACGATACACGTACGGCGGGCCGCTGCAGGACAGGCCGTGAGCAGACGGAGATATCAATCGACCGGTGGATCAGGACGAACGAAGGATAAGATACACACAGCATATATACACTTATCCACGCCAAGCGAACGCGCACAAAAACACATCAAGCGGACAACGGTTACTGTAACATTGATTTCACACGATACACATACATTATAACATACAAGCAATGAACGGCGACGTAAACATAGAGATAGAGATAGAGATAGAGATAGACGAATGTCGCCAGTGTCGATTCTCGGCGGGACCGACACGGGCACGGAGAGGGAACGACTGGACGCAAGGAAGGATGTCGATGAGATCCTAGCTAGCTATATAATATATAGAATACGCGGTATATGCATGCGATGCGTACGTCGGCAAAAAAAAAACAACCAAAGAGAGCGCACGGCTCCGCGGGATAGATAAGGGGGTAGACAGTAAGTAGATGAGCAGGGGCGCGAAGGATACATGGAACGAAACCAGAGCTGTCAAACCAAGAGAGATAGAGAGAGCGCGCGTTAAAGCAGTTTCGACTGTTTCAGATGTTGACGAATGACCATATCGCGGACTATCGCAGCGTCAGCGCGCAAACAACAAGCAAACGACAAATGACACACGTACCACTCGCGATTATACCCGAGGTGGTCGCGGTGTCCTATGCATACACGTGCGACAGATCAGACCCAAGCTTTTTTATAGAAAAAGAAACCACGCGGACGCGCAAACCAGGCACGAGGGGAAAAGAGGAAAAAAAAAACATATGCGCACATACCGTAACAGACGTCAAAAACGCATAGAACTTTCTCGGATTGGGAGAATACTCGCGGTGTATTGCGCTGAACTTTCCCCGTAGGTCTGTGGCCGTGGGTCAACTCAAGTCAAGCGAAAGGTGCTGCTGAACGCGGACGCACATTTGCTCACGCTGTCGAGATCGTTTCCCCGATCACCGTAGCTTT
>QLOM01000528.1:0-11541 GCA_003313785.1 Termitomyces sp. MG148
AAGCTATAGGTGTGACTGATAATGTGCAAGGAATCTTTTGTGGTTACCAACCAGTAGTGCCTATACCAAGAGCACCCGTACTAAGTCGGAGTTTGGAAGTTGATAGCGGAAAGTAACAAGTTGCCATTGAAAAGTCACTGGACGCTGTCAGAAAGTCGCAAGACGCTGTTGGAAAGTTGCTGGATGCTGTCAAAAAGTTGCAAGACGCCCGTTAGATCTGTACTCTGTACTCTTTACATGATCTCTGAGGGGAAAAGTTGTTTTTATTCCAAGTTATGGTACAGTCTATATAGTACTTTTGGGAGGCAGGCGGTAACCCCCTACCTTAAACATTACCTTCCTCCATTCCATCTTTTGCTTCCTGTTCTGCCTGTAGGGCCTTCATTCCATTACTCCTTATTTGGACGTGGACACTCCCCCATTGCCGCTGTAGGCGTCACCGTTCTTGCCGTTTATTTGGTCCGCTTCCCTGCGGCTAGCACGGTTACTTCTTCCTTGATCCGTCGGCCTAGAGCTTTGCATGTCTCCTCTCTGAGTCAGCCACACTGTGAGGTTTGACCCGCCGCCTCTACTACCCCTTTATACTAGAGTTCTCGTTTTTCTGTTTTGGGGCTATTCTGCCTTCAGTGGTACTAAGCCCCTATCATCCTCCCCCAAACTGAAATCGGGATTGTCCCCAGTCCCTACCCATGCCCTAATGCAGGCTCTGTTCACGCCTGCTTGACTCTGAGCAGTTCCTGCCCTTTTTATAGTCATGCGCATTGGTTGATGGGCGTATTCCATGTTCAACCCGCCTCTGTCTGCCATGTATGCTTTTGAGGCCTCCAACACCCATAATTTTGCGTTGCTGGCCGATCAGTTCCTTGACCTTGCGCTCGCCATGTCCCTTTCCTCATTGAATGACCGAGTAGTCGTGGAAGGCCTCGTGGTCCTTCTTGAACAACGGAAAGATTGTCATGTAAAGGGTATGCTGTGGGCCCATGTCCAGCTCACTTGTGATCTGATGGTGGAGCGGTGGGCACAGCATCAAGACAAACCATGGCCTTGTGCTGTTTTGCTGCACATTGTACGCGGCTCCCCGTGGTCTTTTGATTGTCAGCTGATGGCTCAGTAGCATTTGCACAGCAACAGCAACTCCTCCCTCCCTCGGCCCTCATCATCTTGGCCCATGCGTCATTGCCCAGTTCTGGTGTTGCCCGCCCTGCCCATGGCAGCATCTGCTCCCGTCGCGCCTGCCGTTCCCCTGCCACCCAGTCTTGGGGGCTGCCCTCAAGTTCCCTGGCCTTTGTTGGTATGTTCCCGCCACAGTCCCGCACATCTCCCGTTGGATTTTACTCTTTCTTAGGTGCCTCCGCCTCCCGAATCTGCCTTCCTCCTCCCTCAGTGGCTTTTTGCCAACCTTCTATATCCTCTCAACCTGTCCCGCAATTGGGCTTATTTTTCTGCCTTGACTACGCACGCTTGCAAGCACTTCAATTCGGCTCATGCAGAGCTTTTGTCCAGCTTCCGCCGCCTTGCCTGTTGCAACCAGTCTCTGCTGACCAATCAGCTGAGCAGCCTGTCCTGGTATCTGCAAGAGTGTGACCTGGCCCTGGAGAGCAATGTCTTGTGTTGTTGATGCGAAATGTAGAGTTTGTTGAACTAATCAGAGGGACTCTAATCAGTGTAGACAACTAAACTTTACTTTCGCGAGTTTCGTGGGGCTATGACACAGAAACTAACACTTGTAATGAAGTTGTAGTGGTTTTTGTAGTTTTAGTTTATTATTATAATGAACCAAAGTGGTTCACAATATAAATGGTCTCTAAAAAGATACCAAAAAGTGACCCTAGTAAAGTCAACTAAATGATAGGCCTAAGTAGTCACACTCCCTGGAGATCCCGAACCACACAAATGGTTTATTTACTAGATTAACAAAGTTCAAGCTTTGATTTGATTTGAGCAAACTTAATTCACACAAATGTAGGCAATAAGCTTTATTAAAGCTGGTCTGAAATACTTTACTGATTAGCCTAAGTAGTCCACTCCCTGGGGACCCCAAGCTGCACAGGTATTTCCTTAGCTGGATCCCCCTTTTCTTCTCCTATTTATATCCCTTCAAATGCGCACAGACCATGCATGATTTTGCGTGTCAGTGGCTTCTTATTGGTCTGGGTATAGACTAAAGTTTGAGCCATCTGGGTGCCAATTCAATAAAATTTACTGAATTGAAAGTTTTTGCTCTGGCAGCCAGTTTCAGGCTATTTCCGGCCTCCGGTTTACGCGTTTCCATCATCTGGGACCTGCTAAGGGTCCTTCTGTTGTATCCGCGCAGTTCCGGAGAGTTCGGAGGTACCCAGGGGGGCAGGAGTGCTGTAGGGCTCTGGGAAGGAAAGTCACAAAGGTTTGATGGAATTGATGCGCTGATCGCAGATCATGATCTGGGATCTTTGATTGATTGCATCAATCCTTAATTTAGACTGATTTCGGGATTCAGATCTTGACCTGAGATTAGATAGCTATTAATCTAATCTATTTTGATGGCCGCCAAGTGCCGTGCTATTTTCAGCTTTATCTTTGATTGCGGATCTCTCCATGATCAAATCAGCTTCTTTTGGCACAGGCACAGCTTGCTTATTATTCCCATCAAGATCTTACTCCGGATCATCAATGATTGATTGATGGAAGCCCTCGGCTATCATCAATCCATCACTACTCAAAGGTTTGTCTATAACTCGACAAATTATGCACCATTTGACTTTGTTTGACCAGTTTCAGACTTGTCGGAAGGCGGGGAACACTACAGTATGTCTAGCCTACAGGTTTTGGCTGTCTAGTATGTCTGGCTTATGGTTTTCAGCCTTGTTTTTAGACATATTATGTATATTTTTACCTTATACTGTATAATGTTACTGGTTTCAGTGTTCCGCAACGGCGAGCCGCTATATCATTGTTTTTCTGCTGTGGCCGCCAATTCCTGTTCTGCTTCCCCCAACAATCCCCTGGATTGCATTGTGGTGCTGTTGAGAGCTTAGATAATTACTTTAATTTTGTACGCATGTATTGTAGCCATGGTTTCGCAATTGTTTCTTGTTTCATGCCTGTTTTCTTTGTCCTAGGCTGAGCTTCTTTTCCTGCCTGTACGTCTGATCATTTTTACGTTGACAGATCTTCCCCTATGCTAGAAGGTGATGCTGGGGGTCTCTTTCCAAGGCCGGTTGTCCCTGGCTGAGTTCTCATGTGTGTCATCTTTTCATAAACTTCTTCCTGCCTGTGGCGCAATGGACCCTTGCCTTTTCATTGCCCCTCCTATGCCTTTGATCAATTCTAATGCCTCTGCTAGTTTTGTGTGCTTCGCCGACCGAGTCCTAGACCTGGTGATAGCCGCGTTCTTATTGCCTGACAATGACCATGCTGTGGTCAAAGGTCTAGCCCTGCTTTTGGAACAGTAGGAAGAGCACCAACGGAAGGGCGCGCAATGGGCATGCGCCTGCCTTGCCTGGGACTTAATGGTCGATTGGTGGTTGCTCCACCAGAACAAGGCCTGGCTTCACACGGTCACTTCCTTAGTTGTTAGTATCTCATCTCGCACTGGCGCTGCTCTTGCCATCCCACCTCCTGCGTCTCACATCTCTCTTTTTTCTGGAGCTCCCCCAATCTGGTGCTTGTTGATCCTGTCCTCGATGGTGCGCCCCCAGCCCCTCCATCTGGGGCCATACTTGGTAAGGTCCTCCAAGGCTACCCGCTTCTGTTCCACTGATTTGCCCGTTAGCCTCGTCTCCTTTCCCTGTTGCTGGTCTCTGACGCTCCATGGCTGCTTGCCAATCTTCTGTTCCCAATAGATTTTTCCCTGCGTCAGGATGAGCTGGCCACCCTTGCCACGCAAGCGTGCAGCTACTTTAATGAGGCCCAGACTAACCTGTTGGCTGTTTTCCGTTGCCTCACGCTGACCTGCCAGGACGTGGATGCCACTTCAGAGCATATCGACGCCTTGGACCGCTACGTCCGAGAGTGTGAATCCAGACTTGCGTAGTAGGTTCAGAACTAGTCTTCCCAAATTTGCAGCCCCGTCCATCGTTTTATTTTTTTTTTGTCCGTTGGTTAGCACCATATGATTGAGCACCTGTACCATCCATCTTCCCTGTTATTCCTTTAGGTATTCTTTCATAAATTTATTTTGACCATTTTTTCCCGTGGCTTGCACAAATAGATCTGCATACAGCAATGTCCATGCTTGCGTTGTGTGATCCTGTTTTTCTTGGCGGTACTTTCTCTGAGAAGTTGGTGCATGGTGGGCATATTTCCGCCACCCCCCGTGTCCTGCGGTATATAAAGCCAGGCTGCTCCGTTTTTTTCCCTTTTTCTCATGTCTTGTCTGGACTTAGGTACCATGGTTCCTCCTCTCATGTTGCCACTTTATGCCTTTGCAGTTGCCCATACCTGTACTTTTGTTAGCTTGGCCGACCGTTTCCTGAAGGCTGCACTGGTCTTTTTGTCCTCCCTGGAAAATAATTGTGTCTTTATTGATAACCTTGCCGCCTTGCTCAAGGTGTGGAAAGACTGGCGGTTGGAAGGGGTCTCCTGGGCGCGCTCCCACGTTGCCTGTGCCTCCTGGTAGATTGTTGGTTCTGCCACAGTTATGAATCCTGGTCACAGATGGTGATATCTGCAGTTGTAGGTCATTTCTTCCTGCACCACCCTGCACCGTCTCATCAAGTCGCATAGCGTATCGCCGTTGTTGAAGACAATGCCTTGTTGCCGGGTCAGTTCTTCCATTTGCCCTCCATTCTTCCTTCTATCTTCCTCCCTTCGTTGACCGCCATTCCCGCTGCGCTCCTGCCTTCCTTGGACCTTCCATCTCCTCTCTTTACTAGGAGCTGCTTTGGCAAGGCCGTTGCTTTTGGGTAGGTTGTCAGCACTCTGTTTCCTATTTCTGCAATGAGATTTTCTTCTAGCAATCCTGCCCGCTTACTTTCCATGGTCCAGGTGACCAGCAACGTATTCCCACTGATCTCCCTTTTCCAATCAATTTCCTCCAAGACCGCCACACCTTGTCCCATATTAACGAGCTCACCGTTGAGCACCTAGATATTGTCCATCTTGAGGTCCAATCCCATCTCCGTCAACTCACGCTGACATGTCACGAGTTGTCCCTTTGCAAAGCATGGCATGGCGCTCTAGTGCATTACCTACAGGAGTGCAATAGTACTTTGGAGTGGGAGCTTATGGACCACCTGCCCAATGAGATCCAACCCGCTCGCATTGATTCCCCTGTGCAGCCGTGCCCTCCTGAGTCCCCCAAACTTTTGTGAATCCATGTCCATAGTTACGTAGTTTTGGGCTTCTGAATGCATCACATGTTTTGTCCACTTGTTAGATGTCTTTTGTTGATGGTCTCCTGTCGATCTGTGCTCTCTTTCTAAATGGGGTCTGCAGGTTGCATGCTAAGTTAGGCTGGCCGATGTCAAAGTTTGGGTGCTTTTTGCGCTTCTAAGGAGACCCTGGTCTTGCATGTGTTAGATGCTGTCCCTTGCCCCATATATATGCAGTCCTTGATTTTGAGGCGTGGTATGTCTTCTCTGCCTGATTCCTCCATTTCTCAGGTCAGCGTTCCTTTTGCGTGTGGGTTTGTCCTTATGGTGAACACTTTGCTAGATGTCTTTGTGAGTACCGCCGCCACCATTGACTATGACTGGGAGATTGTTACCGGTTTATCCACCGTACTTGTGACCTGGGATGAGGTTCGACTCCCTTACATCACCTGGCCTTGTTGTGCCGAGGCACAGTGGCTGATCATTGAGCAGTGGCTCCTCTACCCCCAGGAACTGTGATCAGATGCCGTCGGTAGTGCCGTTGTAAGTGGGCTTGCTTTTTTTTTTTTTGTCTTTGTATTTGGGTTTGACACCTTCTTGGGGGGGGTAGGTGGCTGCTGTCTTTGAGCAACCATCCCTACTTGACGGGACCATCTACTGGCTGCTGCCTTGCCCCGTCCCGGGGCCCTCCATTCCAATCAACTTTCCTGACTTGCATCCTTCACCTGTTCCCTTGTGAGTATTGTCTGCTTCCCCCACTTTGCAGAATTCCCCTGCCTCCTTGACCACACTCTCCCGCTCCCCTTCCCCTTTTCCTTCTCCTTCTCCACCTGGGTCGCTGGCTCTTATGGCAAGTCCCCTGCCATTACTCTATGTTTTGTTCTGATCCTAATTGTTGCCTAGGTGCACCCGCTATTGCTTCACAGTGCTACGGATTGGCAGTGGCTCTCTGCCAACCTGCCTTTTTTTGTGGAGTTCCAACAGAGCCAAGTTGGACTCCAGCACCTCCAGGATCAAGCACGAGTCTATGCCACTGCTGTCCAGATAGATGCCAAAGCTGCCCATCACTAGCTAGCACTTTCCTGCCAGAGTGCCAATATTGTTGCAACCCACGTAAATGCCCTTGTTTGTTATCAGTAGGAGTGCGCTAGTGCCTTGGAGTGGCAGGCCAACAACTGCCTCTCTCCCAACACCTTTCCCAACATACCTGCCAACGCTCCGCCTTCTCCGTACTTAGCACCTGACCCATAACTTAGCCATGTGTTTCCTCGTTTATTTTTAATATTAGAATCTGTGTGCTTTCCATTCTTTTCTTTCTGAGTCCAATTTCGTATCCATTCCTTGGTATGTCATGTCCTGTTTTGTTTACTTGGTTATTGTCCTTGCTGGGTACACGTGTTAAGGGCCTGGTGCATTGCCCTCTCAAGTATTCTTTTGGTAACTTTATTTCTTCTCTCTGACCTTGTCTTTCCTGGTTCCTAGCACCCGCTGTCCTTGTTGCAAGCAGCAGCCTTTGTCGTCCGTTTTTGTTATTCAGCTTCCTCGGTAGAGGTCTATAGGCATTGTCAGAGGACCAGTCTCCAGACCATGTCCAACTCTATTCCAAGCTTAGTCCGACGATACGCCTATTCCTAGCAGATCTGACCAGCCGCTTGGCCCACCCTTTCCCCTTCCGTCTTGTAGTAGTCAGCCTTGATGAGTCATATGCCTGGACCTTACTCAGCATTGATTATTGTTAGTCATACTCCTTTATATACCAGGGCCTGATTAATAAACAGTATTAGTAATAGCACAGCCACCAATATAGTATATATAGGCAGCCTGTGGGATAGAATATCCCCAGGCTGAACAATAGCAGTGTTCTTCTGGCCTATCCACTGAACCAATCGTAAGCTTATCTAGTGCCATCCAACCCTCTGTTAGCCTTGCTTGCCTCTTGCCCGACTTTTGCCCGCCTCTGTGCTTGCTTGACTCTCGCTTGCTCCTTGCATCGCTGACTCTGTGGAAGGAGTTCCACAGACGTCAAGCGTTGCCCTTACACATGGTGCAACCCTGTGAAGACTCTGATAGCTTTGTTCCAATTCTGTGCTCTATCTTCCATAAAGGCTTGTTGTTTCCCTACCTTTACCGCACCATTCTTTATGTCATTGGTGCCTGCTGTTGATATTGCGCACCTCCTCGGGGAGGCCGCTTGTACTTTTGTTAGCTTGGCTGACCCTTTATTGACCTCAATTCTGGCTCGTGCTGACAACCCCCTGAATAATTGCGAAGTCATCAAAGACCTTGCCATCCTTTACTGATCCTGCACTTCTGGCCATGGCCTCGGCCTTGGCTGGCTCCAGCTGGACCAGGTGCGACACCTCCTTATCAAGCGGTGAGGGCGGCACCGTTGCGCCCCGTGGGCGGCTTCAGTATTTTGCAAAGCATCGCAAGCTGCCAATGACTTAGGGCTGCCCCCTCTCACCCTACCGCAAACTTCTTCTGGCAGGGACCGTTCTTCTTTGCTTATTTTGGTTTCTTCTTCCAAGTCTTCTGCAGTACGTGTTGCTCTGGTTGCTCCGCCTCCTTACTTATTTCATGATTTTTGCCCCAGGGTTGTTCCTCCCGTTTGCCAACTCTGCACTTTTCCAATGTTCCCAAGCAGCTTCTGCCCGCTCTGCCATATCCCGTTGATTTTTGCCTTGGTCCAGTTCAGCTTCTCTGTCAATGGGAACAGTGCTGTACCGCTCTAGACAATGCTTTTGTGGACATTAGGCAAGCCCATAATCAGCTGATTGTTGCACGTTGTGATCTTTGGAAGTTTGGCAGTCGGTGTCTTGTACTGCTTTGGTATAAGCAGGAATGTGAACGTGCTTATGAGCTGCAGCGCTGCCGAGATTCCGCCTATTGTACTTTACCTAGTCCTGCCACCTCTTTCTAATCCTTATCTTGGTAGCTCAAGCCATGTTCGGTAGTTTCCGCTCTGTTGTGTAGTGTACCTCTGTTGTCTTCTCTCCTTAGCTCCTCTCCCAAACTTAAATTCTGACTGCCCTCAGTCAACGATTGATTGTCAAGTCTTCCCAAAGTATGTTTCTGAATGATGCCGTCCTTTATTCTGATGGGCCCAGAAGCGCAAGCCTGACAGGGAAGCCCGCCGTCTTAATTAAGCACCTCGTGCCAGTTCCTATAAGTAGCAGGCGCCAGGTGCACGTCCTGCCATTTTGTGCCATGTCTGAGTCCCTCGTCAATTCTTTCCGTGCGTCCCTTGCTCAGCAGTACATCACCCAGGCCGATGAGGCTCTAGACCGGTTTGCCAACCTCCCCCTAGGTGGCTGGAATGACAAGGCTGCCGCACTCGGCCTTTTCGGCATGATCAGCAACTGGGCCAGCCTTGATGGACATGGTGTTGAGTGGCCAAGATATGTCAAGGCACGTCGGGAGTTTGTTTGCCGCTGGGCTACTCATAGGCATGAGCCGTGGGCACACCACGTTCTGATCGCCTCTTCTCAGCTTCCTGAGGAGCAGGCCCTTCTTGCTCTTGATGCCCTTCCCGCGCTTGCTGTTGGTTTGTTCACTGCGTCTGGTCCTCCTGCCGCCATCAAGCGCCATTTCTCTGCTGCGGAGAAGGGTAAATAAAGGGCATGCCCCTGACCCTGCCATAGGTTTGTCCTTAGTTCCTACCGGCGTTACCTTGGTTCCCGATTGAAAACCACGTTCATGGGCTGGTGCCGACCAGTGTCAAGACCGTTTTGACGTGATTTCTTTGTCCTCCTACCCCAACGGTGGAAGATGATATGGCTTGCGCTCTAGCTGCCTTCAAGGCCCCTGCCACCATGCGTGTCTTCATTCTTCTTCCGGTTTCTTCTACTCACATTCCGTTCACCAGTTTTCCTCTGCCAAACTTGCCTCCTTTATTCCTTTACCCCGTATCCACCACCTTCATCCTGACAATCCCACTTTGGGGGCCGGCATGGAGGTTCCTGCCAGCAAGGATACTATCCGCTTTACCAACTATTCCACTCAGCAGCGCGCCTTTGAGAAGCAGGGTCCTGTACATTTCCACTCATTCCCCATGTCACTGCTCTTGGTTCTCACCTCCTGCCCAGTGCAATTCCTGCATCATCAAGAACATTGACTGCCTTTGCTGGTACCCTGGGCCCCGCCGTCCCTGCCATCTGTGTACAGTTGCAGCCAAATGCTGTATCTGGTCCGGGGCAAGTTTACATAACCACAAGGCTGCCGGTCACAATACTGTGAGTGTTGCCCTTCATGTTGCTTGCGTCCATGCTGCTTGAGTGTTCCTTCGAAGCCAGGGGCAGGGCTGGAAGATTGAGCGGGGCTTCTCAGCTGCTGCTGACGTCCGCGCCTGGCCTCCTCCTTTAAAGCAAAAACACCCCACCATCAAGTCCACCTCTACCGTCGATGATGGCTCTTCCGACGGTGGCAAGTATGCTCTGCCTTTGAAACAATTCCACAGTAGCTCCATGCCCCCTGCAGGACCCTCGACGCATGCCCTCCAACCCCGTCCCCCTCTTTCTGAACTTGCCCGCCTGCCACCCTCTCGCTGATTAGTACTGTTTGTGTTTCTCCCACCTGTTCCACATAGCTATCTTGCTCATGCTACACGGTCCAGTCCTCCTCCTCCACCCACACCTGCCGCCATCACTTGTCCCCCACTCGCTGCCATTCCGCCGCTGCCCATCACTGTTCTCTGTCCCGCCCCTTCTAGTACAGCCAATAGCACTGAGTCCTCAACTGGGTTGTTGACCTCCATGGTTCTGCCTGCTCCTGCCCCTAAACTCACTTCCATCCTGGTTCTCTCGACTGCCCCCCCTCTGCCTGAGGTGCTTCCTTCCACGCCTTCCTTGCCATTGGTTCAGACCAATGCCAACACCGAAGGTGAAGAGGAAGACACCTCCAGTTCCGGCAGGTCCTTTGCTGATATGGTAGGTCGCGCATCACTATCACCCGCTGATCTTATAGATCTATCCTCCGATGTCGCCTCCACGGTTGTTCTTGAGGCAGCACCCTGTCCTGGCAGCGCTTTTGGTGGCATTCCCGACACTGTTTCCTGGATGTCTTGTATCACCTGCACCATGTCGGAGTCGCCATCTACCATTGCTTGGCAACCCTACCACCCCATGCGCTGTCTTTCTAGTTTTCTTTTCCTTCCATTGTTGATCATATTTGCAGCCTTCCCCTCAATACCCGCCGCTCCCGCCGACGCTCCTCAAAGCCAAGGACTGGCAGCGCCTCCAATCTGGCCTGACCGCCCCCATCAACTTCTACCAGGCCTGTGCAATGCTTGAATGCAACTTTGACCATGCCCAGGCCATGCTCCATGCCTACCATGCCCGAGTTGAGGCCGACCGCCAGCGCTTTCTAGTAGCCCAGCAGGCCTTTGCCACCTCTACTCTCCAGTCAAATGCTGTGGCCCACTTTGCCACCAAGTGCTACAGCGCAATCCAATGGCAAGTCCACAACCAGATCCCTGCCAACACATTCCTGCCCAAGTGTAGCCCCTTCCTCCCTGACGTTATACCATTGAAGACTTTCAATTCCTTCAACAGTGACCGGGAGATGAAATGGGACTAGGCGGTGCAAGTCTTCATTCATCTTGGACTCCATATTGTAATATCAAACTTTGCTGTGTTGCCGTAGTAGTCGTTTTCTTGTAGCTTTTTGGTACCAAATGACAGCCCTTACCTGTTCTTTTGCCATGCCTTGCTTTCCCGTGTTTGCTCTGCTATGTTAACTGTGCTCAGGTTCCATCACCCCTGGGCCTGAGCCCTGGGCCCCCAGACCACCCCACACACTCCCCAGCAAACACCTCTTGCACAACCCCAACTCAGGACAAACTCCATGATTACCCAACATGGCCATCACGTCATATCCTGGCTGGCTCTGATGCACCCCCCAGACATCACCGGCAGACCCCGGCACTCCCGCACATCACTGACAATTCCCAGAGACTCCCGGCACGACAGCACGGCAACCCACGCATCCCCCGACGCATCAGGCATCATTAGGCATCACTTGACGCATCATGCATGACCTGCATCACTCGACGCATCATGCCACGCATCATGCATCACCTCACACAGTCAGTCCACACATCATACCTTGCAACGCATCAGTTCCTGCATCATGCCTTGTCACGCCACGTCACCCCTGTGCGGTGCCACTGCAACTCCCAAAGCAGCGGCTGTAAGGGCGACCTCTGGAGGCTATGGCTCAGTCACACAGCTGGCAGAGGGAAATCCAAAGTATA
>QLOM01000530.1:0-15331 GCA_003313785.1 Termitomyces sp. MG148
AGCCCTGACCAAGGCCAAGGACGACATGGCCCGCTATTACGACCGAGGACGCTTGCCAACCCCCCAGTACAAGCCCGGAGACCGAGTCTACCTGGATGCCTCCGACATCACAACCACTAGGCCATCCCAAAAGCTCTCACACTGACAACTGGGGCCATATGTGGTTGAGCGCCAGGTAGGACCGTTGGCCTACAGGCTCCGGCTGCCCACCAGCATGCGGCGCCTCCATCCTGTCTTCAACGTGGTCAAGCTTTTGCCCGCCCCGGACGACCCGATTCCAGGTCAACGTGCCTTGCCTCCGCCACCTCCGGTCATTGTCAACAACCGTCCAGAGTACGAAGTGGAGAAGATCCTCGACAGCCGTCTATTCCGGCACAAGCTGCAATACAAGGTCAAGTGGAAGGGCTACGGTATCGAAGACATCTCCTGGGAACCCGCTGAAAATGTCCACACGCCCACTCTGGTGAAGGACTTCCACCGTAGTCACCCGGAGGCTCCCCGCACAATCCGGGGCATCTACCCTGTCTCCCCGGTGGACCGCGCGGTCCGCAACTTGTTCTACCCAGTGCGTCGAGACGCCACACTCTAAGGGGGGGGTGATGTCAGGGGACTTCCTTTTCCGGCCATCCCAGAGATCTCCGGGATGCTCCCTTGCAGTCGTCGGACTTCTCCGGGATGTTGTACAGTCGTTCTGACACCCCTGCCCCCGTACTGATGCGCCACGCCGTGGCAGAGGAATCCTCAGACTTGTTCTCTTCGGATTTCCCTCTGCCAGGTGATTAGTTATTTCCCTGTAATATGTACTGTCCCTAATACACTTTGGATTTCCCTCTGCCAGTTGTGTGACTTAGCCGCAACCTCTGGAGGTCGCCCTTACAGCCGTGCGTTTTAGGAGATTGACCCGGTTCGGGTCCATGCCAATCAGATAATAGAAGCCATTGGCCTCAGGGTTTTCTGGGAGATTGCTCTCCTCGTAGTGCTTGAAGATAAGATGATAGTGATTGTCTTCAGTCATTTCCCGCCATCCATCCCATTGTGGGATTGCGGCCGGGGTGCCATACTTGGAAAGGCGCTCCATGCACTTGTCATTGACCTGTTTGAAGATGTCCATGGACATCATGGGAGAATGGAACTGCTGTTCCAGGAAGACTACGCCGTAAGTGTAGGCGTGGTCCACCCATTCCAGCGGAATCCAGTTGTGTAGAAGGACGCCTAATGTGTTGTCATTGGAGAAGTTCCGTGCCTGGTCGTCGGGCACGTGAACTTGGTGAATTTCGAGCTTTTGCCCATGCTGGGGCTCAAATGGTTGCTCGGGGAACATGGCATCATACGAGGCAATCGCCTCTTGATACAGCCCTGGATGGGCCACGACAAGAGTCATGCGCCGCACGATCATGGGCTTGGCTGCGCTGTTAGCGCATAGAGCTCGACATAAGGTGAACCCAAAGAGGGTCCGCCAATGCATGCGGTAGGCGTGATCCACCACAATGCCCTGATACATATTCTCCAGTCCGGGTCAACCAAAGACCAGCGCGTACTGCGCCAGCTGGTCTAAGTTGAACGGTGTGGCTGGATCTTGAGCGTGCATTATGCGCAGCGCCGTGGAACCATCGTCTTTTGTGCGCAAAAAGCGCCCTGGGATGTGTCGTCGCTCGACAAGAGCAATGTTGTCAGGGCCCTGCATCGGGTTGACGAGGTCCTGGTACTGAGGCTCCTTCATCAGGAGCTGCATGGTTTGGTCATGGAGAGCCTCAACTGTTTGCTGTGTGAACATCTGAAGCTCTGTGATCAACATGTACGCAACAATTCTGTTGCAACTTGGAACGTGAACATTCTTGTAATATTTATAGAGCCGGTCCAGCTCTAGTGGAGTGCGGGGAAGACCACGTGGGGCGTGCTTGTACACAATTGTACTCAGGATATGGGCAGGATGGCCAGAGGCATACTCATACGATGCCACTCTATTGGCGTCAGCTCCCATCAGCACCGTATTTGTGGCATACAAATAATAGGTGCAATGGCTGAGTGCTCCTCTAAAGCACAAATTCATTTGCTCGATATCGAGCGGCCCCCACACCTTCACCCCCAAGCCATCGGGAATCCTCCCCAAGAACTCATCCTTGGCCCTATATTTCAGGGCCTGTAGCTCCTTAGCGTGGTTTGCCTTCTTCTTTGCGATGCGCTTATTGCGTGATACTCGTTGGAATCAGTCCGCTGCCAATTCCCCCTCCTCCCTGTCCTCCTCCTGCTCCGAGCTTGACTCTCCATAGTCGCTCTCGTCAGACAAGGATGCTACTGGCGCTTTGCCTTTTCCAGGCATGGGTTTTCCTCTTGAGGTCGCCACCAGACCATCATATTGCTCCGGTGTGCGGGGGTCTGGGGTCAAGACGACCACGGGGTAGTGTTCTGGCAGGGCTGGTACAAACACCGGCAACATAAAGAGCATCTGGACTTCTCCCGCTCGTGCAGGAATGCCAGCAGGGAAGATTATAACCTCCAATTTGGAGGCATCAAGAGGCGGCTTGCGGCCGCGACGCTGACGAGACGGCCCCAACTTGGTCAGGGCGGATGATTCTGATTGTGGCTGAGCCACCAGAGGGGCAGGCGCATTTTGCGCCAGAGTTCTCCCTCCAGGCTCAGCGCGAGGGACAACGGTAACGGGTGCTCTTGGTGCCACAGCAACGGGTTTGGGCCCCATAGGTGGAGCCCAAGACGATGCAGATTCCCTCTGACCCAGAGACAGCCCTGCCAAGGGCTCACTGACTGCAGTCAGTGACTCTGAGGGGGCCTGACGGGCCGGAGCGGGCAACCGCAATGACAATGCAACGGGCTGAGCAGGCAGCTCAGGGCGCGCAGATTGCGCAGCCATTGGCATCCTGGCTCGTGGAGGGTCGACCGCTCGAGTGGGCTGATACTTGGCCCTCTTGACCTCGGCGGTCGATGCCTCAAAAGAAGACACTTTGCGCTTAGACGCGCGTTTGATCTGCTCCAGCGCTGCTATGCGCTGCCTCTTCATCAGCTCAATCTGATTGAGCAAGCCCTCCATCACCATTACGGCCAAACTGTCCTGTAGGAAGGATGCAGTTGCAGGGACTGGCTGTCCCGCTGCTTCCAACCTACTCAGGAGTGCATCTGGCACCAACAACTCCTGCGCTTGTGGCGCAGGTTCAACATACGATTTGACCACGGGCCAATGCGCTCATGGTACTGATGGTGGCCCCATCACCGCACTCGCATACGTTGGTCTCGACGCACCCAAGCGCAACAACAGTTCCTGGTAGTAGCGCTCGTGGCGCATGCTGTCCTCTGGGCGCTCATAGCGCCCTTTGTCGTCAACGTCCATCTCCTGCGAATAATAGGGAGTTTGATACGGAAGCAGCTCCTTGCGGCCTGGGTAGGCCACGCCCGCTGACTGATATTGGCTCACCGCCGGATATGGCGGCTGCCTCTGGTACTGACTAATAGATATATTCAGGGGTCTCCCCCCTCCACTAGAGCCTTGCAGGCTCTGATCATTCTTTTGCGGCCCCCAATAGGCCATTTCAAAGCAACAAGTCAGCTACGTGTATTGGGACTGAGGAAAGAGAAAAAAAACAATCTCCCAACTCCGCCAGTGGTGCAAACAACCACACATACACACCACCCGGTCAATCACCGGCTATCAAAGTGGACTTTGTCCACCTTCCACCACCCTATGCGCATTATGCACGTTTTGCTAGTTGTTGAGGGCGTTTCACGCCCTGCAACTCTAGGTACCTGTCCATCGCTGCAAGGTCTTTGCAGTTCACTAGCGGTTCCCAGGTTGTATCACCTAAGCTCCACCTTACCTCGAATTCGAGGTTTCCCTTTGTCCACCTATGACCTATGATGTCATCCACAAACCATTCCTGGTCATTACCAGTTCCAAAGTCATACGGCTCCGGAGTTGTGCAATTAGGAAAGAGTGCATCACTACTGGCCTTATACGGTTGCAACAGCAACACATGAAACTTGGGAACTATCCTATGCGCTTGCAGTGCATAGGGTAGCTCCAGCACATAGTTAGACGTGCTCGGCTCGGCCTCAAGGACCCTATATGGTCCAATCCACTTCGGACACAGCTTACTCGCCCTGCCTTTCGGCAGGTTCAAGTTCTTTGTCGAGAGGTACACTAGGTTCCCTTTCTCAATGTCTGGCTCATCACGTCTGCGATTATTCACATGTTTGGTCTGCCATACACGCGATTCTATAATCGCATCATGGGCATCTGCCAAGTTCCCTAGCGCATTGCACGCAAACTGCTTTACTCCCACATGAATAGCTTTGTCAGTACGAAGTTCACAAATCATGGATGGCATGTAGCCATTGTTGAGTTCAAAGGGTGAATACCCTGTGGTTTCCGATATGCTCGCGTTTATCGCAAATTCCACAAGTGGACATCTATCCACCCAGTCCTTCTGATCAGGACGTACAACCGCTCGCAGTATTTGCGCGATATTTCTATTTGCACGTTCTGTTTGACCATTTTGCGGATGAAACAATGTCAATATGAGCAACTTTGCTCCAAGCAGTTTGTGCAGCTCCTTCCACCATTTGGAAGTGAACTTAGCATCTCAATCGCTTACAATCGAACTTGGCAATCCATGGAGGCGCACTATCTCATCCAACGCTGTCATGGTGGTTCTTACCGGAATGAGATGGACCATACTGGTCATCCTGCAGATCACTACCCAGAGGTAGTTAAACCCTTTTGACTCGGGAAACAGACCTATAAAATCCATCCCGATCAAATCCCAGGGTTTGACTGGTATAGGCAGCGAATGAAGCTTTCCCGGTGGCTTTAATGTCGATACTTTCGACTGTTGATATAGCTCGCATGTCGAGCAGAATTGGCTCGTTTCTTTGGCCATTTGCGGCCACCAGTACCAACGTCGCACATAGTCCAGCGTTTTCTGAGTTCCAAAGTGGCCCACTACTCTATGGGCCTGGTCCAGGATAGTCGTGATTAACGACCTCTCCCGGGGAATGCAGATGACTTTGGACCCTGTGGGTCTGGTAAGGTAGACAAGCTGTTGCTCCACCCTGAAGCATGGATGCGCTTGGATATTGTTCAGAATTTCTAAGAAGAGATTATCATCCTTGTATGCCTGCTGGATACGTGTGCGGAATTGCGCATTGCCTAAGTCGGCCAGTGCAGGGTTATGGTCCTGTGACTCCAGCACCTGCTGGAGCATCATATCAGTACCTCTAGGAGGCACCCCTTGCCTCGTCTCTTCACTTGGCTGAGGGACCTCATGCTCCACCAGCACCTGGGCCTTGATATTGCAAGCTTTCCACTGTTTGTGCAGTCGCTTACTGTGACGTGTTTCCTGCACTCGCATGGTGCATAGCTCAACCATATGTTTCTTGATCTCATGGAACCAATGCAGGGGCAAGTCTTCGCCCTCTGGGTCAATACGTTTGTCCGCCTGGACATAGTCATGCGCGTCATGGACATCATCTTGGGTATCACTCTCGAAATATCGAGATAGGCAATCCCCGACTTTGTTCAATTCATCTTTTACATAGGTGATGTCAAACTGGTACCGCGACATGTAGTCAATCCAGCAACGTTGTTGCGGAGATAAGTGCACCTGAGTCTTGAAAAACTCTAGTGCTTTGTGATCCATAATGATGTGGATCTTGTATTCCATCAGTTTATCCTCCCATTTTAGGAGGGCTTCCAGGATCACGAGTGTTTCTAACTCGTGTACAGCATAATTCTGCTGGGCAGCAGTGAATTTACAGGACATAAATCCTGCTGGTCGGCATGTCTGCCACATTTTACCTTGGCCAAACATGGCTCCAACCCCAGTCTTCAATGCGTCACATATGAGCCATATGGGCTCGTTGATGCGTGGATCAATTGGCCGGATGACTGACGTCTTTGCGCAAATGCGCTTAATCATCTCAAAGCACCGCTGATGCAGCGGTCTCCAGTGAAAAGGGGACCCATTCTGGGTCATGGCCATAAGTGGCCCTGTGTATGCAGTGATGTCTGGCAAAAAGTTGCCAATATAATTTACAAGTCCAACAAATTGTTGGATATCATTATATATGCATAGAGTACGCCACTCTCAAATTTGGTCGAGCTTATCCGTGTCCAGGTGAATACCCTTCTTGTCAATGACATGACCGAGACAATCTATACTAGTTGCGTACAACTTGCACTTCTTCCATTTGAGATAGAGGCTAGCCTTACGTAGTCGTTCAAATACGACTTGTAGGTGCTGCTCATGCTCCTCAATGGAGTCAGAAAAAATGAATATATCGTCTAAATAGACGTGCATAAACTTCCCGATTACATCTCGGAAGATTGAGGTCATTAACTTCTGAAATGTCGCTGGTGCATTACAATCACCAATCTGCATGATGTTACTCACGAACGTCCCCATCAGGGACGAGAACAGCGTCTTTGGTATATTCTCTTTGTGTATGCAAACCTGTTTGTACATGTCTGTTAGGTCGATTTTCGACCTATACTTTGCTGTCACGACATCTTCGCGTATGACTTCCTGATCTGGAAGAGGTGTGACATCCTTGACTGTGTTATCATTGCGCTGTCACGCATCCAACGCAGTCCTCAACGTTCCATCCTTCTTGGGGATACAGAGTAAGGGTGCAGCTTGCACCACTGGTCGTGGTTCCCACCACGTGTTTATGTATCTATTCGTCTTTTCATGAAGTTGATCCTGCAGTGCTTGCAGGCAGCGAGGCAAATGATATTTGTACTGCTTGTTATTGTCAATGAGGTTAATCTCATGATTAACCTCCCGCCACGGAGGAAGCTCTTCCTTTGTTCCGTTGACAATATCAGCAAACTCCTGTTGCCATTGCTGGTGCAATCAAGGGATATCCTCCTCTGTAAGGCTCACAGCCTTCCCTTTCCCTTTTGCTACGCGTGCTATACACGGCTGAACCTTTGGTTCAAATTGCTCCCATAAGGCACGTACGTGCTCCTCTGTGAGATCTCCCGGGTTCAACCTTACAACCGGTTGTTTCTCCAACACTCTTGTCGTACTCACCGACGACTGCATGCTTCTCGCTTTCAGCAATAGTCCATCAAATACGATATCCAATGTTTCAGAAATCTCGTCCTCTCGTGCGTGATGGTACACTTCTCCTGTCTGGGTTGCCTGCACCCTTCCCATAGTATGCGTCACCATTGACGCCACCAACTCATTCCACTCCCATGGCATTCATGGGTCATACGCCCATTGCACTACTGGCCGAGGCACTGGTTGATCCCTTAGCGACCTTGTACTTTCCACAGTTCCCATCATACTGTATACCTCGTCCTTGACGAGGTCCTCAACCTTCACTCAAGAGCTAGTCAGCTGACATTCCAGCAACTCCACCACGCATTTACCACGCTCATTCTTGCGCTGTACAGCCTGTTTAGGCTTTCTATTGATACACCCAGTCACATCCGGGTGCTTCCCCTTCTCCAGAGTTCCTTGAAACTCTTCTTCCGACATTAGTATAGCCAGTGAATCTGCCGGCAGGCTTCTCGGTGGGACCGGTTTGTCCTCCACCTCCTGTACAGTCGCTCTCCTGCGACCATCTAGTCAGTTGCGTTCATCACGCCGCTTTTCAGTTGCGCAATAGCGCCTCAGACAACCATCTGTGTCGTTCAACACGACTTTCTCCACCTTCAAAGGCGTACCATTTACAACGATCATGTCGTTCACAAAGTCCAAGGACACCTTGTTCTTACGCGTAAACGGCATACCAATGATCATGTCGTAGCGATTGAAATTCGCTATGTCTACATATTCCTTGGTCAACGTCCCTGACATCTTTATTCTAACTTCAGCGCCGAACTGCACCATGGCGCGACTCCCTACAGTCCCCAGCTGGAGCATCAATGGCTCCTCCAGTTCATGAACGCAAATTGCGTTGACGTGAGCAAACTGGGGCGTAATGCCCGTAGTGGTACTCCCTGAGTCCCACAGCGTCCATGCTGGATGTCCGTTGACATCAACATACGTGACCAGACACTCCTTCTCCTTGGGAGTATAGCATGGCTGCTGCAACTTATTAGTTGCCTTCTGCAGGGTTACGCGTCTCATTTGGACGCGCTGATCTCCACGGCACTCAGTCAGTGCAAACAGGTGTTCCTCCTCGTCATCACAAGCATAATAGTTGCTGTTGTACACGTCCACTGCGACGTATTTGTTGCCATCAATCTGGACGCTCTCAGTGTCATCCACTTCCGACCCGTCAGCCTCTACCTGCGGCTCTTCCTCCGCTTCTTCAACAATCTCATTGTCCTTGTCATCACTGATGACGTCGCTAGGTGCCGCAGCCGTATGGGCCGCTCGGATGTGTGCCTTAGGAGGGGCGGGACATTCCTTAGCAAAATCCCCGCTCCTGCCACAGTTGTAGCATGCCAAAGGGTCTCTGGCAGGCCTTCTCTGGGCCGCTTCTGGGGCCCCAGTGGGTTTGCTTGCCATACGTGCCGCAGGCGCTACTACCCCTCTCACTGCTAATTGGTTTTGACCTGAAAAGGGTCGACTATCCTTCACTGGCAATTGTCCAGCAGGCTTCGATCAAGGATGTTGGCCTCCAGGGATTGACTTGCGGACAACGAATCGTGGATTGTGATTGTTCTCCATCTCCATCCGTTTGGCCAGGAAGGTCCCCACCTTCACTGCCTGACGGTTCATGGTTCCTCGGCGTGAACTACGCTGCTCATAATGGTTCGCAGTCCATGTGGACTGTTCATAATGAATGGCATACGCCAAAAATTCGGTCACAGTATTGACCTCCGGAGACAAATTGTCGTCGTGTATTAACGCTCTCCTCATGTCTGCGGGTATTCCGTCCAGGAATGTCTCGCGAATGGTGTATTCGTCTGGATAGACAGCCATATTCTGCGCATGACCCACCAGGTCATTATAAAAGGTCTGGACGCCAGTCTTAGCATCATACACTGCCTTTCTAAAGGCATCACAAGCTTCCTGCATTGTAGCAGCATTGACAAAGCGATTATACAGTTCTATCAGGACTTCTTTAAACGTCCAATGCGATTTGTTGCGATTAATGTGGAGGACATGGCGACGGAACCAATTCCGAGCCTCTCTCTCCATAAATTTGTGTAGCACAAATATCCTTTCCTGGTCCATGTCGTCTCCACCATAGCAGCAGGCTGCCAGGTGGTAGCAAACATCCATGGCCCAGTCCTCCAACTGGGAGAACCTATGTCCTCCGGCATACGCACGTATGTGCTTACCATCAGATTTGTGGGGACTTACCCCAGCAGGGAATTTAAACCTGACTCCAAGGGAGTCGTCCACCAAATGAGTGAGACAGTCATGCATATGATCCATATAGATCCTGACTGCCTCGTTCATTCCAGGCGTACTTTCACGCAATTCATGAGGTGCGGGCATTGAAAATGCCTGGGGACTGCAAAACAGGTGTTCATTGGCCGTTCTTTCTGGCCGTGGGGTGGGCTGTTGCCTCACTTGTGGCTCTGCTGGTAGTCCACCAGCCTGCCTGCCACTATCATGACGATTATTATCGTCTCGATCATTATTTCTACGATCACACCCTCCACCGTTGTTATTGCGACGAGTTGGCTCCCTCCGCTTGTAGTGGTCACTACTATTATTGCTACCACCCGGATCTCTGTCCGCCTGGTTGTCAATCAACGACTCACCATGATTGCGCAAGTCCTGGTTGCGTATCCTCTGGTAATTGACACATTCATTCCAGTTGTCCACTAGGTGGATGCGTCGCACTACGCGTCGTGGTCACGTTTGCTCCTCAAGAATGTGGACTTTGTCCACCTCTTCTTTGATAGTAACTTGCTTTTGAGGTGTCTTAACCTCCTGCACTGCAAGTAAAGCCTCTGGCTCTGCCGGAGTCGTCGTCACAGTCTCTACCTTGGACAATGCCTGCTGAGGCACTCCGCTGACAATGCGTTGATGGTTTGCGGCGTTCTGACGCCTAACGTAGTCTTGCTGAGACTCATTGGCCTGACGAGGCGCATTAAGCAACTCCATCGCATCAGCAATTAATGGCGCTCGTCAGCGCACACTCATCTCGTATTCCACTGAGTCGGCTGGAGTGGCCATTGAGACTGCTGACCCTTGCGCCGCTCTGCGCTTAAGGTATTCAACCACTTTGAGTTCGAAGATACGCACAAATAATTCGATATATTCAGTTGAATCTGCACGGGGTACATCGTGGCTCCTAGCAGCCAGCAACTGTAAGTGCTTTACTACATAAAGCTGCAGACGCTTTTGCATCGATTCCTTCACGACCGACGGATATCGGTCCAACACCAGCTGTAACTGGATAGACAAGGTCGAATGTGACCTTTTGCTCTCCTCATCATCTGAGGATTCCAGCTTGGACTCTAAGTCCATGACTCTCCTGAGGCCTTCATGCCTCACTTGCAGCTGTTTGCCAACCCTTCTGTGCAACTCTGGAATTCCGGGCGCTGTCAACGCCTTTTCCAACCTCACGACCTTGTTGTCATCCCTACTGACCACTATCGCTGGTCCTTGCTTCTGTCCTTGTGTCGTCAACAACGACGGTCCTGATTCAGTGGCAGCATCTGCCACATACTCCAAATGTTGTTCCGTAGGTGCAGTCCAGAATGGGGTACTATGCGCAAACGCGCTGCCTTGTACCATTTCTGAGTACTGGGTATGGTCCAGTTGACCCTCGGACTGAGCTGATGAGCTCTCGGGCAATACCGGATACATCAATGAAGGCATTTGGCTTGCTGGCAGCAACACTCCTGAGACTGCGGATCTCTTTCCTGGTTTACCACCAGGTCGTACAATGGACATCATCCGTGATATGGATAGCCCACCAGGCATTCCGAAGCTCGCGCTGACATTGCGAGGTATCTTTTTGTCCTGCTTTGGCAGAGGTTGGTATGCTGACGCAGATTGCGTCTTTACAGCTTGAAGCACAGGTAGGTCACCTGTATCTGCAGCTGGGAATGGAGGATCCGGATCAAGAGAGCCAGTCATGGAAGCACGTTTCGACGTGATGCCAACAGAAAATCGAGAGGGTTTGATGAGAGTTGCCTAGTCGGTAACAAGCCCAGAGTCTAAAGCCGATAGCAGAAGATTTAAAAAAATGTAACCTGAGGTTACGGGCTAGAACTATCTTGTGTGTCCCACACAGTGCTAAATCAGACCGCAGTATTGGATTTGACTAGAACTAGAGTGAATACAAGATGTTAAGCTTATGTAATACTCTACTGAATGATTATAGCATCGTTGATGCTGGTAACAAGTGTGAGTCCATTACAATTTTCTTCCCACCACATATTTGCAAACTTCATGGCAAGATCATCCAAGCCACAAAATACAACAAACTATTCTTTTTACACTGCGATTTTGTGTTACTTACACCTTTGTTGAGTCTAGCTTATTCTGCATTACAAACTTTGGACCTCACTTTTCCAAGAGTCCCATCCACAGTCAATCTTTGGCATCGTCAACTGGGTCACCCTGCTCACGATACGACTTGGGCGGTTCTCACAAAGAACTATGCTTCTAGGGTTGAATATACTGGTGGTTTTGATGATGATTGTTGCATCTCTTGTATCATTGGCAAGCAACCTGCGCGTCCTTTTGACAATCATGGTAATCGTGCTTCTAAGGTGTGCGAGTTACTGCACATGGACTCTTGTGGTCCTTTTTCAGTTTGCTTCATGAATGGTCGCACGCATCATTTTCACTCCATTCTAGATGATTTCTCGAACTATGGGAGCACTGCACTGCTTGCATCCAAGGACCAGGCTTATCATCATTTCAAGACTGTTGTCGCACAATGGGAACTCAAATCAGGCAACAAGGTTCAGACTGTTTGTTGCAATAGAGCCAAGGAGTTTGTACAGGGTCCCTTACATGATTTCCTGGATGGCAAGGGCATTGTTGTACAGGCCATGGTGGCTTATGCCCACCAACAGAACGGTAAGGCAGAACGTTACATTTGGACGATCAAAGATACAGCGCAAACTCTGATGGCCAAATCTAGTCTTCCAATGTCATTCTTGGGCGATGCTATACTTATCGCACAATATCTCAGAAATTGCCTTCCTACTTCTACCCTACCTGCACTCATTACTCCTTTTGAGATCATGAACAACGCAAAACCTGACCTTTCACACCTTTGCATATGAGGTTGTCAGTGGTTTGCACTTTATCCTCAGGAGACTCATTGCAAAGATGAAACAAGATGCTTTGAAGTGATATTTGTTGGATACAATGAAAATTGTGTTGGCTGGCGGATTTGTGATCTGAATGGTTGCTACTATTTTTCCCAGGATGTCGTGTTTAATGAGAATGTCAGAGGTCGTCTCTGCTCCCAACCTGTTCGGTCCCGTTCACATTTGCCACCTTGCATATCAACATCGGATTCTTCTACTTCAACATCTTCTGTGCCGGATTCCACTGCCCCTGTTACATCTAACTCACAGTCTATTTTGCAAGTTTCTTCTTCCCCATCTCCGTTGTCTATTTCATCTCCTTTGCTTCCCCAACAATCCTCTCCCATACCTCATGAACCTGTTTCTGGTCATCCTCGTTGCAATGTGAAACCAACACCTGCTGGACAGGCTTTCTTTGAAGAGCTTGCATAGCACAATGCGTGCCTCTGCAAATTTCCCAAACAATTCCCTTGATGATCTGACCTTTTTCAAGGGTCCAGCTCTTGCTGATTACAAGGCCTACATTGCATTTGGTCCAGATCCTCTCAATTTTTGTACACCTCGTGTGTACGACACTACCAAGGCTCTGGAAAATTACTACAAGACCACTCATTGGACTGACGCAGACGTATGGAAGGCTGCTATGGACTGCAAAACTGCCAGTCTTAGAGACAGGAATGTCTTTATATCCACAGACCTACCTCCTGGCCAAAAAGCAATTGGTATCCAATGGGTTTATGCCCACAAATATAACCCACATGGTTCAATCATTCATGGCAATGAAAAGGCTCGTCTGGTTGCACAAGGTTTTAGTCAACGGCCTGAGGACTATGGTTTGACTTATGCCTCAGTTGCTAAAATGACAAGCATCCGTATCACGTTCGCATATGCAGCTCTACATGATTTGGAACTCTTCTCATTCAATGTCAAGATGGCTTTCCTCAATGCTCCATTGACCCACAAAATTTATCTCAAACAAATCCTGGGATTTCCATATTTGAATCCAAAGAAAGTGAACCACGCTCTTTGGGCCTTATATGGACTGAAACAAGCGTCGCACAAATGGTACACCATCTTGCAAGACTGTCTTGAAGCACTAGGTCTGACGCGATGCAATGTGGATCATGGGGTATTTTTTGGTTGTTTCCCTTCTCCTCCACATCCTTCCATACCTCCTCTATTGCAAGGCATTGATTTATTTATAATAATCTGTGTTCATGTCAATGACAAGTTAAATGCAACAAACTTGGTCCCACTTTATAATTGAATTATCAACAAGCTCAACAAACACTTTGAAGTCAAAGATTCTGGTCCCACATCATTATATCTCAGCATTTGCGTTGATTGTGACTGCTCACAACAAAAGCTATGGCTCTCACAGAAGGGCTACGTTCTGGATCTATTATCAACTTATAATCTACTGGATGCGGCTCCACTCTCATTGCCACTACATGGTAATATCCATGATCTTCCTGATACTCCCCCAAATGTGATTCCAGATGTACCCAATGATGAGATCAAGGTCCATTACCAAGGGCTAATTGGATCCATCCTATATCTGAGTCTTTGCATGTGACCCAACTTAGCATTCACAGCCATGTCTCTTGGCCAGTTCAACACCAATCCAATGCAAGCCCATTTCTTTGTAGCAAAGAAGGTCCTTTGTTATATTTCTGGCACAAGAAACTATGCCCTTAAATATAATTTTTCACAACCTTTGTCTAACACTTCAGCCAGACTTTTTTTACCTACCAATTTTGGGGTCGTGGATGCTGACTGGGCATCAGATTTATCAACTTGTTGGAGTGTATCTGGATATGCTTTCTTCTTTTACTCCAGTCTTGTGTCTTGCGTCAAGCAACAAACTGTTGCATTATCCTCCACCAAGGCAGAATACATGGCTATCTCACATGCACTACGTGAAGCAATATCAATTTGTTTCTTTTTAACCACTCTGAACCTGCCTATCCCTTGCCCACTCCCAATATTCTGTGATAACAAAAGCATGCTTGAAATTGCAAATTCTGACTCTACAACGTCCCAATCAAAACATATAGACATAAGATACCATTTTATTTATGATCAATTGCGAACTGGCTCTTTTTCCACCTCTTGGATCTCGACATCGGATATGATTGCTGATATTCTCATAAAAGCTCTTCTGAAAAACCTCCACTACAAATTTGTACCCGCACTTGGTCTTGTCTCACGCACATAGTTTTTTTTCTTTTGTGCCCTATTTGTCAATGATGGGGTTGTGTTGAACTTAGAGTACATTTTCACCTTCCTCTTTGGGCACAAGAACTATGCAGAAGAATACTATAACATTCACAATCACATCATTCACATTATCAAACAAGCCATCAATGACATCAAGACCGGTGCCAACAATGAGAATGAGGAGGCCAAACAAGCCAAACTCGACTGCAGACAAAAACTCAAGGAAAGTTTGACTACTTTTAGATGCCAGGACCTAGCAACGCCTCCCTCCAACTCACTTAGTTCTCCTGAATTGTTGATGAGGACCCCACCGCAACACCACTGGTTGCCCCAGGATGATCAGGAGTTGCCATTAGCTGCCTTATCACACAAGAAGATGTAGTAACATGTAGTACATACCAGATCACTTTTCTGTAATTGTCATATATTAATGTGGCTCCATCTATTGGACAGAATTGGGACAGAAGTATGCTACTGTACATTGACAATATCAAGTTGTACTCAGGACCATATAACAACAAGGCCATCAGTTCCATTGAGCACATTGATAGGCAAGTTTCATCCAATTGACTGCCTTGGTCTCAGCAAGTTTACAACCAAGAGCATACAGTCCAAAGCACAATCAGCGATTGTCAAAACAGTAACATGATGCTATGGGCCGTTGCAGTGCATGGCATGACCAAGATCTTTTTTTTTTGTCTTTTTTTTTGTCATAGAAAATATCATATTGATTATAATGGAGTATATATTATTATTTCACTCTGTAGAGTGCCCTTCAACTGCACAGCCTGTCAAGCCCTGTATAGTCTAAGATCAGATGTACAAGTCAATCCTCAGTCTTTTTTATAATCAACTAATATTGCACTGTACCTAAGATCAGATGCACAAATCAATCTAAGTGTACAGTAGCACCCC
>QLOM01000530.1:15392-29114 GCA_003313785.1 Termitomyces sp. MG148
TGGCTGGTGTGTCAAGTTTTTCGACATCTTTCCCAGTATGTACTAAACTTCCTTCAGATTGTAGCATCGCACCTGCTAACGTCGGTGCCAATACGTATAACACTGCTTTGGCCATCGGAGAGAAAGCAGCCGTCATCATTGCGGAAGACTTGGGAATCAAAGTAATTAATTAGCGTACCATGAGTCTGCCGAGATTCGCATCTATAGGCGTACTTGTTATTATCGTGTAGTGAAACAAAAAAATGATGACTGATTTGGACGTTCATGCCGCGTGACGTCACGCGTTTGTGTAACAGGTTCGAATAAGACTCTGATTGATTAAAAACACGGACACTCGAGTTTTATCTACACAATGTCCCTATGGGTTGACCAAGTGAGTTCATCCAGTCGTGTTCTATGAACTAGGTTTACCAAAAGCTCCTACAATTGCTAGTTTCGACCGAAGACTCTTGAAAGTCTTCATTACCACCCAGCGCTTTCAGCGCGACTAGCATCATTGGTATGTTGGTATTCAGGTGAAGAGCGAATGAAACCAAGTAGAACATCTAGACTGCGTCGGGAGACTTTCCTCATATGCTCTTCTATGGACCATCGGGTGCTGGCAAGAAGACAAGGATATCGTGCACATTGAGAGAACTATTCGGTCCCAGCGTAGAAAAGGTACGTCGTTGTTGACCAATACTGTATGAAGTGTAATCACTATCAACTAGCTAAAAATTGATCAACGAGTGTTCCTGTCGCCTTCCAAACGAAAGTTAGAGATCAACATCGTACAAAGCAACTTCCACGTTGAAATAACACCAAGGTAAAGGGAGAATTCTGGACTTGAACTTTTCAATTCCAAACTGGATTCAAATGAATAGTGAGGCCGGAAATTATGATCGTGTGGTTATTCAAGAATTGTTGAAAGAGATTGCTCAAACGCAACAAGTTGACCTCAATGCCAAGCAACGATTCAAGGGTCAGCAATTCTTTACCTTTCCGGTATTCTTACCTGCTGAACAATATCCAAGCGGTCATCATAAACGAGGCAGACTCGCTCTCTCGTGATGCTCAAGCTGCACTGCGTCGAACTATGGAGAAATACATGGCCAATATGCGCATCATACTTTGTGCAAACAGCACCAGCAGACTGATCGCGCCGATAAAGAGTCGATGTCTACTCATGCGTGTTGCCGCACCCAACGCTGGAGAGGTATGTTTAGTGCCTTCGCCTGCGTATATCTACCTGTTGAAAATCGGTAGATGGAGGTTGTGCTTAATTATGTAGCGAAGAGAGCGCCTTTCACGCTCCCGCAAGAGGTTTGCCGGAAAATCATTGAAGACTCTGGAGGAAACCTTAGAAAAGCCATCCTTGTCCTGGAGGCTTTGAAAATGCAGTCGTAAGTCCATATCCTATGGAAGTGTTCCCTGTTGCAATGTCTTGTACAGCCCTGACCTTACCGGACCCTTAACAATTGCGAAGCCAGACTGGGAGGCATACTGCCATAAAGTTGCCGACCTCATAGTTAGTGAACAATCACCATCAAGAGTCATGGAAGTGCGCGCCAAATTTTATGAGTTGTTGAGCCACTGTATCCCACCAACTGTCATTCTCAAAGTTGGTCTCTCGTCTTCTCTCTGCTTCGCTAAGTCTTGAACACTTTACAGACCGTTGCAGAACGGGTTGTGGAGCGAGTGGACGAGAGTCTAAAAGCCGATATAATACACTGGACAGCATTGTATGTACGTTGGCATCACGTTTTTAATTCTGTCTCTATCCTGATTATCCTCATCCATAGGAGGTTCGTATGCATATAGGAAACAAGAAGATCTTCCATCTCGAAGCATGGGTAGTGAAGGTCATGAGCCTGTACAAAGTAGGAACCTTTTTATTGACTCCTTTGTCCGTGGCTAACAAGGATCGTTTGTTCTTCAGCATTTCTTTTATGACATGGACATGTCGGCTTTCGATTGAATAGTCGGGATTCACATCTTTCACGTGTATGTATGTTGAGGATGCAGATGCTTGCAGGCGATGGTCAACGAGAGTTTGTGCGAGATAGAGCTTGGCCTGGTTAGAGTATAAGTACTCAGTAGGGTTGAGCATCCGCTCTGGGAAAGTATTATGTAATGTCTATACAGCACCAGGCTTTATAAGACCAAAAAAGTTGATAACTTTTCTTTGAACAAAAATCCGCTGTGGACACAAAAGTTCGGGCTTGGTATAAGCTTTTCCGCCTCCTTGCCCGCGTTCCCGTCCCCTAGAGCGAACCCAGGTGCCGTATGGTACTGGATTGTCGAACTGCTTGACTTTCTCTTGCTTTAACCCATTGCTTTCCGTCCTGGAGGCATCGCTTCGGCTGGCGCTCATGATGCGGTGGAAAGGATTGATAAAGGAATTGTCGGGCTTGCAAGCTATCTACATTTATTTTCTTTTTTGTCATTATTTTAGCTTATGTATCTACCATTCAGTACAAGTTTTATTATTATGTCACGTATTCTATCAACATTTGTCAAGACAAGATCCGATGCGAAAATTCGTCCGTCCTCGAGTATAATTCTCCGAGAGTGCCACAAGCTTGAGAAGATTATATCGTTTCAGTCTTTGTTATATTTTAATTCACCTTGTTCCGGGTCTGTACTTAAGAGGACGCTCACCAGTAGTCAACATTAATATTGTTCCCTCCAAATTGCTTGCGACCATGCAAAAGATATATCATCTCGTCATAACGGCTTTATTGATATTTGTTCCTTTGACCCACGCCCAACTCAATACTCTTGCTGTTGGGCTTGGCAAGAGATACTTTGGTACTGCAACTGATAATTCAGAGCTCAGTGATGGTCCCTATGTCGCACAACTGCAGAACACTGCCGATTTTCATCAACTCACCCCAGTGTGTATTTCAGCCTCTTCTTTTAAACAGGACTCGCCTCACTGTGTATTCTAGGCCAATAGTATGAAATGGGTGCGGATTATCTCTGTCATAGACTCCCACATTTATGTATAAGAAGTAGGATGCGACCGAACCATCCCGAGGTGTCTTCACATTCAGCGGCGGTGACGTCATCGTCGCTCAAGCGCAGAAGAGCGGACAACTCGTTCGAGGTACTGATTTGTCCTTCCGCCAAATAATCTATCTGATCCAGACAACAGGTCACAACTGCGTCTGGCATAATCAACTCCCTAGTTGGGTAACTTCTGGGGGGTTCGATAATGCAACCTTGCTCAGCATAGTAGAAAATCACTGCTCTACTTTAGTGGGGCATTACAGAGGAGAAATGTAAGCGGACTGTTGAGCTCTACATACTCAAGCTGATATCCCGTATACCAGTCGTAGGTAACCTTTTCTGAACCACTGAAAAGCCTCTTATTATTAATGACCTAGTTGCCTGGGATGTTCTTAATGGTTGGTGAAAGGTTCGGTCATTCGTTTGTCAGGCAATTGACTCTACCTCTTCTCGTAGAAATATTGAATGATGATGGCACCTTCCGTCAGTCTGTTTTCTTCACCACAACAGGAACATCCTATATTTCCACTGCGTTGCGTGCTGCTCGAGCTGCCGATCCTTCTGCAAAACTATACGTAAGTAGTTGTGCCACACGATAATTATTGGCTTAACCATGACGACATCACTCAAAGATAAACGACTTCAATATCGAAGGGATGGGGGCTAAATCCACCGCAATGATCAACCTTGTCAGGTCATTGAAAGCTCAGGGAGTGCCTATTGATGGGATCGGTGTCCAAGCACATCTTATTGTTGGTGAAGTTCCATCAACTCTGGAGGCCAATCTCGCCCAGTTCGCAGCGCTCGGTGTAGAGGTTGCGATCACTGAGTTAGATGTCCGCATGACTTTGCCTGCCACTTCTGCCCTCCTTGAACAGCAACAGAGAGATTACCAGACTGTGGTATCTGCTTGTAGAGCTGTTAGTGGATGTATCGGAATCACGGTTTGGGACTGGACCGACAAAGTTAGTAATTTTTTTGTTCCATTTTATACCCAACGCCAACTTTAATTTGCTAGTACTCGTGGGTGCCTGGCGCATTTCCTGGACAGGGCGCAGCTTGCCCTTGGGATGCGGTAAGTGATGTATGCATGCAGACTCTTTGTGTTTCTCCCTCAACAAAGTTTTCTGGCGACAGAATCTGGTGAAAAAGCCAGCCTATGCGGGCATTGTCGCGGCATTGAGCTGAAGTGTCTGATATGTATATGTTCATGATGTTGTTTGCCAAATACTTATCAGATTATCAATTGGACACCTAAATGTACAAATACTATCGGCTTCTTGCACCAGATCCGGTCGCGAAGGATGTGTGCACGTTTTCTATTTCTGATTAAGAATTCCTTTGCCTGTAAATTATCCAATCATGAGTCAGACGACGCTTGCAACTGTAGAGGAAGAATATGCGCAAGAATTGAAAGTGACTTTCTACCCACAGTTGTACCTCCAGCGCCGGATATGGATTCTGGATGTAATGAGGGCAGAGAAGGTGACTAAAGTGAGGGCGTCGATGTCATCAAGTTATCGGTCATTAATCGATTACAATAGGTGCTGGATATCGGCTGTGGAGAAGGACAACTGCTAGCAGTCCTCTGCCAGCCAGCTCCCTGGCTCTCAGCACCGCCTGCTCATGTTCTTCAGGTATTTCCAGAAGAAAATACTAATTCCGCAGAAAAATCGCCATTGTCACCTAAATACTGTGATGAGATACCAGATATCCATCCTGTAGAGGTCATGGGAATCGACATATCCTCAGATGATTTGGATTTTGCGGTTCAGGGTACTGCTCCACCACCCCCAGAAGTAGAGCTCGAAGAGGGTGGTAGTCACTATTCAAGTATCAACCCGAGATGGGAAGGCCTCGACGTCAAAATCTGGAAGGGTGGTCTGGAGGTCATTAATGAGACTTTCGTCAACGTTGAATGCATTGTTAGCTCTGAAGTGTACACGTCTGTTACCACTTTGGCAAAAAGATACTAATCGTGAACTGTTTTAGGGTTGAACATCTGCCTCCAAATATATTCCCTGCCTTTGCACCTATCATCCTTGGAGTCTACCACCCGCGTCTCTTCCTTGTTACTACTCCTTCGTACACGTTTAATGCACGGTTTACGGCCCCAATGGCGCCACCTTCTGCGCGCAAAGGATGTCCAGACCCGACGAGACGCACAGATCGTATCTTTCGGCATAGTGACCACAAATTCGAATGGACTGCAGATGAATTTCAAGATTGGTGTGATGTTACTGCTAGGGACTGGGGTTATGAAGTGAAGGTGTCGAGTGTAGGTCGTCCAATTGAAGTGGATCAATGGGATAGGGATGCAGAATTGGGCGGAGCATCATCCGTGGCAATTTTTCGACGACGTGAAATGGAAGGCAGAGAACAAAGAGGGCGGGAAGCAGTGCGAGCTCTGCAACTAAACATTGGGCCTCACGAGCTGCTGGTACACCATAGACACCCGGCGCACATGGATTCAGGAAAGCCACGATCATTAGAAGAAATTGAGTCGAAAGTTATGGAGAAAATGAAGGAATTTCGGGAGGGCGTCATGAGAGTCGAGGAACTCTGGTTTGAACGGGACGTAGCTATTCTATGCGGAGGTTGGATTGAGATTTTGATCAAAGCGGTTGATCAATCGGACCATTTCGTTTTGAAGAAAAACGGAGAAGGGATGAGAGATAGGAAAGCTGATTGGATAGTTGAATTGGTCGGCGGCATCGTTCAGCCCAAGGAATACTGGCCAAAAGAGGAAGATACAAGTGTGGACACCATTCCATTTGATTGGTTCTCAGGCGCAGAGGCTGAAAGTAGTGAGGGAGAGTGGGGTGGATCGACGGACATGGATGGAGATGTTTCTCGGAATCAATCTGAAAGGGAGGACGATTTGGAGGATTCAATTCCTTGGTCACGCAGAAGCCAGCGGGATAAGATAGAAGAGGACACTGCTCTTCTAAAGCCCAGTGAATGGAGAAGTAAGATCTGTTGGGCTAAAGATACTAATCCCGACATGTACAACAGCGGAGAAAATTCTGCAGGGTGGGATGGTGACAAAAGCGAGGACACTAGCTGAAGACACTTTCTACTCATGCGAATATACAATTTCATTAAGTCTGGTCATACAGGCTGGAGAGCTTATTGTCAGACAAGGTAATGAAGGAGAGAAGGATGCGTACTGGGTATATTTCTACGAGAGAACAACCTACGCCTCCGTCACTTCGCTCCAGCCTTAACACTACGCACCGGTGCTGTTAATAACGAAATGGTAGGTCGGTGGTTGTAACGGATTAAGAAGGTCATACCAATAAGAGGGTGCAGTTGAGCAAGATAGGTAACCATCCAGAGCAAGTAGCATGCTACCAATGCTATTAATATACTTGTACGAATTACCCTGTAGGACCGTTGGAGTGAGGCTGGTATCTCCATCATATGGCAACACACATTTGATGAGGGCCTTTAGCAGTAAAAAGTGTGGCTAACGCCATAAGGCCTGCAACGACTGCGAGTACGAGGAAGACGGGTAGTATTGAACTCATTGGTGCTGGCAAAGTGACGCGTCCGACGGTCAGGTGTGGTGAAGCTGATGATCGTGGGAATTCTTTGGGGCGGTTGGGCACTTTCACAGTTGCAAAACTAATAATTTCTTGGATTTTGTATTCAACTGGAGATTTCTGTCTTTTACCAGAGCATTCTGCAATCAAGATGTTTATAATGAGTCAAGACAGCTAGTTGCCATGTTTTGTTGCTCGAACTCGATCATTTACGCAAAGCCTGTGACAATCCCATCGTATTCCAAGATTCTAAGAAAAGAGGGAAAGCAGAACAAAAATGGTGAAGCCCAGCACCTTGGCGAAGAGACATTTGCACAGGACATCATGTATCACGCGCCGCCGAACACCCCTGACTCCTCTGACTTGATTGATCGCTGTAGATGCTCTCTGAACGCGGGGTGTATGTTGAACTCCGGTGGTGTGTAAATTCTGCGTCATAACTACATCTTGGTTCGAATTGGTAGTTGTGCACTCGTCATCGTTCGTCCACTTTCTCTATGTCCTTTCCTTCTATCCGTCCGTATGCTTCCTCCGCCATCCTCTCCGACCTCCTCCGCCACCCTTCCTCTTCTTCGTTGTTTTCTTGGTTGTCCTCTGTCGGTTGCATTTGTTGATTGCGTTTTTCTTCGGTTTTGATGAAGCACCCGGTCTTTACACGACCTTCGTCGTCGCCTACGTGCCTTCCTTTGTCCCGAGTAGTTTCCCCAGGTCCCTATTTCTCGCAAGACGTCTCTCTGCTCCTCGTTTCTGGGCATTCCTCTATGACGTTTTTTTGTTTGGCAGCGTACTTCCACACGGGCAGTCTACATCAGTTGGTACAAATTTGGCGTAGTATTCACCTATAAACGCATGTCTCGTTCTGCATTGTATGAATTTATTGAATATCTCTCAGTGCGTTAGCCACGTGTTCTCTTGGTTGGCAAAGTGACTTGCAATCGCCTGTTGCCGGTGCCTTTTGCCATCCGTCCTCCACTTCCCAAGCGTCTTCTCCTTGGCTTGTCTCCTCCTGGTCTGGTGTCCACAGTTCCGATCCCTTTTTGACTTCGCTGTTTGCACTTTCGTTACACTCTATCAAGTTAGATACGGAGGCGATTAGTACGTTTGTTGGGTTCCTAACTTATTGGTATAATATTAATCCCAAGTAGGTACACCAACCTAACCACTGACTGCCTCGCAAGCCAAAATTATCATTCTGACTCTTTTTCTTCTTTGCTATTGTCGAGCTCAGTGTTGAAACCAAGAGCAGTAAACTGCCCAAGGTTGGCTCGAAGTGTTGAAGGGACTGCGCCGATATTGAAACAAATACCATCGATAGGACACAAGCCATTTGGAGAATTTCACGATTCCAGTGTCGTCAAGGCCGTAGTCACAGATCTAATGATAATAGAATGACGACAATGATGCTCTTACATAGAACTTTGAGGCTGAGTTAGCAGTGTGAGCGACTTGGAGAACGATTGAGATGTACGACGAATCCAATGTATCATAGATAATACTCTTGTGCAAAGTTCCGTTGAAGGGCTGAGCGAGTCAGGAGTAATGACTAGATGGATTAGCTTGCTGACACGACAACGAGTACTGTCAAAATCACGATTTGCGACCCACATCTGCCACTTGTAATGATCAACATCAATCGAGCGTTAATTTCAAAGTGTTGCTTTTGAGGGTCGAAGTTACATGGCCAGCTTGCGAGGCAAGTGTGCCAAACACAACTTGTGGCCGAATGTTAATGATATCAAAAAAGGGTGCGGGACCGTTAGCTTGAGCTATCGCACAACAGCATCACCTTGTAAACGTGAAGTGCCTTTGTAGTTGAATGGTTCCGTAGCATCATCTGCCACAGTTACATTGCCGTTCCAACTTCCTTGCCAGAGGATGAAGCATTCTCGTTTCATACTGTTTCCTTAGTTTGAGAATTGATCAAGTTTGTTGCGTGCAGAAAGCACGGGTCATGCACAGAGTAAGTCGACCGAACTGAGTTTTATCACGCGATAAAGAGATACTACGAGTATCAGTTCTGAATTGTCCGTAGCGGACCAGAGGTATAACTTCTCACCACACTTGGCGGCGATCGTACCAATTGCACTCGTATATCAGAGCAGCTTCAAAGAAGTATCCAATCCAAAACATTAATAAGGAGCGAGGTAGATTACCGGCGAGGTACACGCATTTACTTGGACGGCGCACAACTTCGTGACATTATTTTCAAAGATGAGAAACAACAAATATATTCAATACCGATATGCTTTTAAGATGTAAATCCTGCAACGATTCCGTCGTACGCAGGCTTCTTGACAAGATTCTGTGTTTGTAATTTGATAAGAACGGAATGTTTACAAAAGTAAACCAAGTCAACTTACCGCGTCCCACGGACAAGCAGCACCTTGACCACTGAAAGTGCTGGGAACCCAGGAGTACTAGGAGGATGGTTATAACTACGAGTTTTTACTAATGATCAAATTAGATTTACTTTATCAGTGTAGTCCCAGATAGTTATGCCAATACATCCAGAGACCGCCTTGCAAGCCGCGATGACGGTTTGATAATCCTTTTGTTGTTGTTCTCGAAGTGCAGCAGTCTCAGGCAACGTCATCCGAATATCGAGTTCGGTGATGGCTACCTCGACACCAAGGGCCGTAAATTGTTCCAAATTAGCTTGAAGAGTGGTGGGAACTTCGCCAACGATCAAATGAGCTTGTACACCAATACCGTCGATGGGAACACCAGATGCCTTCAGAGACTTGACGAGATTGACCATGGCTGTCGATTTGGCACCGGTTCCTTCAATGTTGTAGTCGTTGATCTATTACATCAACGTTGGGACATCCGTAAATTGGCAATGAGACAGCCTACATAGAGTTTCGCATCGGGATCTGCAGCGCGAGCGGCCTGGAGGGCAATAGGGACGAACGATTCTCCCATGGTGTTATAGAACACATCAGAACGCCAAGTACCATCGTCATTGAAAGGTTCTTAGAGGATCATAAGTATGGTCATAGCCGCAAAACCTATGCTTACCATTAATCACATCCCAACTATCTTTAAATAGTCAAGATTAGTACAATCATGATTTTAACAAGGGATCATAATTACAACTAAGATAGCAATTTAGACAGAAAATTTCGAACAGTATAGGAAAACCTCACATTTGTCCTTTGTAATGGCCGACGAGAGTCCCACAATGGTTAGCAACAATGCTCGCAAGGGTGGCATTGTCAAAGCCTCCGGAAGAGACCCAACTCGGAAGTTGGTTATACCATACACAGTTGTGTCCTGCGAGATAAGCGTAACTATAGGGATTCCGGTATCAAGAGAGAGAAGTCAAAAGCTCACCTCGGACAATTTGTCCGTTCTTTTGGGCTAATGCAACAACAGTGTCTCCATTGGTGAATGTGAACACTCCCCGAGAAGGCTCTGTAGCATCCTGAGTGAGTCACTGGTACGTCAGGTTTGTCCTTTGGAAACTCATCCGTTTACATACCCATTTCATGCTGTTTCCCTGTTTTCAAGCTGATCAATTGCATAGTAAATATAATTGAACCAATTTCATACAGGCGTGAGTTGAAGAAAGTCGTTAGTGTTGCTGAGTTCCGCAACATAAGCAGTATCTGTGAGCTCCAGATTGTCAGTTGCGGAGCCAAAATATTTCAATCCTGCGGCGACTGCAACATTTGCAAGCCCGGCGTTGGACGTTCCAGTAGGTAAAGCAGCCCCGCCTGTAGGAGTGCCGGAGGTGGTTCCACCGACGGTGTTCTGGATCAGAAAAGTATGAGGTTCGCATTGGACTTCTTGGAGAACTTCACTTACTTGCAAACATTGTGAGTAATAAGCGTTGATGGTGACACAAGTCCATCCAGAGATACAGGTCTATCAGAACGATTCAACAACAGGTCGTCAGTCTTCAAATCGACAGGGAATTACCGTTGGTCCAGTCCAACCAATGCCACCACCTATTAAAAACATTAAAAGAACTGAAAGTTTGTAAAGAGAATAGTCTAACACTGTCCCCAAGCTCCTGACTGAGCTCTGGCAAGGCGAATAAAAGTAAGGAAGGCTGCAAGGGAGAGAGAAATTTTCGTCATGACGTTGGCTGCTCTTGTGAATCGGAGCCCATCTCGTTAAATATCCGCTCCATGCTGAAAAAGTTCGGAAAAAGACTCTGACCACATGAGTATTTCGCCTTACGCGCAACGTTATTTTTAGGCATGTGGAGTGTATATTTGTGGTTTGCCACGTAGGAGAAATCCACGCATCGTCGCGTAATCGCGTATGATTGTGTTGACTTGCACTGTTGAAACGTATCTATAGTGAGTCGTACTAGTGGGCTGATCCAAATGGCAAGGAAGATTAGCAATTTGAAGTCAAGGGACACGAGGAGTGTTTGATGTGGTGCAGAGTGAATCCAGGACGTTGAACCACGGGCGGAATAACGTCGGACGCAAAGATTGTCTACTCGGATAACGAGTCGCTTTTTCAACGTGCTACTATGAGTATCTTCTGGTCGGAGTAACTTCACAGCGGAAGTGTCGCTAATTATAGCATCGATAGGAACAAGAATAGAGTTTATTATACCGTGGTCCTCAATTGGAACAGGTTATATTTACATAATCGACAACAGCTCTCCACGTGGCAATTCCTGTACTTCACGACCGCCGGAAACTCCTAGAATTTCACCCCCATGCTCCTTAGCATGCTTGAGGATCTGCTCAGTGAATTCTTCTAGCAATGCATCATTTTAGTAGTTGTTCTCAGAGCGATACAGAGCCTGAATGACAGGCGCAATGGGTGTAGTTGGATATTGGCAACAGGCTTTCCGGGTTCTTGCATGATAACAAGATTCAGAGCACTTTGGACAGGATCAGGAAGATTGAAGGGTCCAATGAAACCCACACACAAAGTGACACACATATTGTATAACTAGTGTCAAGAAGCTCGACTTGACATTGGCTTTGATAGATGGGATAGCAGGCTTGGGTAAGTTAGGGTAGAATTACTCGGGCAGGTCCACACATGAGCGACCGAGGTCCATACTTCATACATTTGGTTGTGTACCAAGTATGCTATGGACACCTTCGCCTTCGAATGCTTGGTGTGCTGCTTGAACATCACTGTGTCTGGTCTGGTCTGGTCTGGTCTGGTTGTCCAATCTTTTTCAATTTTAGCAACTGAACCTTCAATCACTACATAAGAAAGAAACATCCCACTAAACAAGCATGACTGATTTATGCACAGTACTGATAACATGTTGCAATTTTTCTCTCTCCTTCGAGGACAGGGCCTTGGATGGTCAATTTTAGCTTCAATTGGAGTTGCTGCTCTGATATCAATGAAGTTTGGTTCACACTATGAGAATAAGACAGAATAACCACTAGATCAAAGCATGTTACCTCAAGTTCCGTCTCATCTCCTTCTTAATCACCAACATTCCACTCCTCAGGAATTCCATAATAAGGATCCCATCTGTCTTGGTAATCTCCTGCATCATATAAGTGAGCTGTGCCAAGTTAATATGCAAGCCTATCATTGTGTTTGGACCGTGCTCAAGCTGGATTGGGCAGGGACTGGGCCGTGATGGCAGCAGAGACACCCGGGACTGAGCCAAATATGGCAGGGACACAGCAGGGACACAGCAGGGATGAGACATGCGAGGAGGCAATTATGAGCAATTGCACAACGGACTATGATTATAAAGTAGCCATAACACCCTCTGGATTTTTTCTCAAGCAAAATGTCATCCAATTTGAAGGTTACACTGTACTAGAAAAGAACCATATTCTTGTACCATCGAGCCGGTACGAATCTGGCTGGGCCGTGCTGAGGGTTGCTCTAGCTGTGCTAATCACAATTGTTTGCAGCCGGACTGTCACGCCTATTCAAGAACGATACCTTGCCTAAATACAGCTAAAATGCACACTTGTCCTTGTAAATAGCCTGTATCGCTAGAACACTTAAATTCCTCATAGTTCATTCCTGAATTCAAGGTTTATATTTTGGTGTCCCGAGGAAGTCTACTACACTGCGTGCATGTAGACACGCCATCCATGGAGCGAAAGTGTCGTAGAGTCTAAAGTTTCATCGGAATTTCGGGTCAGCTCAGAAATTGGCATTGACTTCTAGGTTCGAGCTGACAGCTCTGGATCCAGTTCTCACTGGCATGAACCGAGTGCCACGGGCCTGGCCATAGTGTTAGGTAGAACGACACTCATCCAACTGGATGTGACAGGAGGTTAGGCCCGAAAGTCATATTTCTGAACACAACCCTAAGGTCTAATGACGCGTTACTTTGACATGTTGAAGAACACCATGTCTACAATACTATCCCCCATTCCGGCCATCATCAGGGTCTTACCACTATTCCGTCTGTCACGCTTTGTCAGCCACCTTCAATGGAATTTCAGACTCCGCTCTCACCATTCCATCGAACGCCGTCGTGTCCCTCCCTCAAGAATATTGAAGCGCCCCCTCGGCAGCAGCGGCAAAGTGTGACACATCTCAACCTCCTTCCAAAAATAGGCATCTGGCAATGATAAGGCAATAGCTCTGGTTTTCACTGAACGATGTCGTTGATCCAAGTTGTAGAAGCAACTAAACATAAGTTATAGCTTCGATCTATAATATATAAGCGCAATCATTTGATTTAGAGCAGATATTCTCAAATCTAGCTCAGAGGACGGAATGGTGGTAAGACCCTGATGATGGCCGGAATGACGGTGGGGGATAGTACCAGATTGAATTTCTGACACCTTTTTCATTTGGTTTGCCCCTGTCATTTGGCCAGGGTGAGATTTGACACGACACGCAAGAGGGCTTCTTCGGAGATGACTTCTTTTTTTTGGAGTAGCGTGCGGGGTGAAACGTCGCCCTAGGTGCCATTCCCCCACCCGCTGGTTGGCAATTGAAACCAGGTTGATTTCTCTGATATGATGCACATCTGATGGTCGCAGATGAGTGTCGTCTACCTTATGTAAGTATGCCATTTTTAACACGGCTGAACGCTGCTTTGATCGGATCAGCTAATACTATAGAAGTATTAGCAATTACAGCCGTTTTCATTAACGATAGTACTCGCAGGGCCTATCGTTATGAAAACGGCTGTAAGGGAGCTTCTTTGACCATGTACGTACGTACGGAAGTACTAGCTTGAGACGTTTTGGTGGCCTTGTCAAACAGGCCTTTTTCAATTCTG
>QLOM01000534.1:0-20045 GCA_003313785.1 Termitomyces sp. MG148
TCTGAAGCACTCAAATGGCTCAATGCATGTCCTATTGATGTCATTTGGCGCTTCATCAACCAGTCTTGGAACTTTATGGATGCTTACCAACGTGGGCTGACTGGCAAGGCTGCTGAATGGGCTGTTCGCAAGCACAGGCAACACCGTACCATCTCTAATCGTGCTCTGATGAATATTGAAGCTGTTCTTAACTAAATCTGTATATTTTATAGCTACATTGACATTATTTGGCATAAAATAACGACCCTAAAAAACTGTTGATCTATCCCAAAAATTTGGCGCAAGAAAAAAGTTGCAGAAAAACTTCGGGATTGCATTTTTCAACTCCTTTTAATGTCCTGAGTCCATGAAAAAGTCAGTTTAGCTTGATGTTGGCCCATTGTCGTGATACCAAATTTGATGTGTTTGCTTGTCCTCAACTGTAGTCAGCCTTGATGAGTCATATGCCTGGACCTTACTCAGCATTGATTATTGTTAGTCATACTCCTTTACATACTGGGGCCCAATTAGTAAACAGTATTAGTAATAGCATAGCCACCAATGTAGTATATATAGGCAGCCTGTGGGATAAAATATCCCCAGGCTGAACAATAGCAATGTTCTTCTGGCCTATTCACTGAACCGACCATAAGCTTATCTAGCGCCGTCCGACCCTCTGTCAGCCTTGCTTGCCTGTTGCCCAACTCCTGCCTGCCTCTGTGCTCGCTCGACTCTTGCTTGCCCCTTGCATCGCTGACTCTGTGGAAGGAGTTCCGCAGATGGCAAACGTTGCCCTTACAAATGCTAGCAGAGGGGTAATGTTACAACCCATTCATTTCTTTTGATCCTAGGTTGACCCCAACTCTGACTCAACCCTCTCCCTTACACGCATACAACACCCCTGCAATGCATCATGCATCAGTGGTGCATCACCTTCTGACCTTTCTTCTCCATCTGGCCATCTCTTCCCAGCCCTGATCCCCTCATGTGCCCCCACCAAAACAGGTACTCCGCCAATCCCAGAGCCTGCCCCCACATGCCCCCTGTAAGGGGAACGCTTAACGTCTGCGGAACTCCTTCCACAGAGCCAGCAAGCACTGGTGACAAACAGGAGTCGAGCAGGCGTAGAGGCAGGCAAGAGTCAAGCAAGGGACCGGCAAGGCTAACTGAGCGGTCGGACGTCGCTAGAGAGCTTACAGTAGGTTCGGTGTGTAGGCCAGAAGAACACTGCTATTGTTCAGCCTGGGGATATTCTATCCACAGGCTGCCTATATATACTACATCGGTGGCTGTGCTATTACTAATACTGTTTACTAATCGGGCCCCGGTATGTAAAGGAGTATGACTAACAATAATTGATGCTGAGTAAGGTCCATGCATATGACTCATCAAGGCTGACCACTAAGAGACGGAAGGGGAAAGGGTGGGCCAAGCGGCCGGTCAGATCTGCTAGGAATAGGCATATTGTCGGACTAAGCTCGGAGTAGACTTGGACACGGTCCGGAGACCGGTCCCCTGACACCCCCAGCCTTTCCTGAGCATATAAGGCTTTGGCCTCTTAGTTGGTCTTTGGTCTTGGTATTAACAACAGTTCCTACTTATCTTTTCTCTATCCATTGTCTCTTTTCTCTCTTTCACTCTCAATAAAACTCTTTCTTCTCTTCATTTCTCATCCAATCCTAAGTATCCAACTCATTTCACTCATGCTTGACCTCCATCTCCACTCTGGTCAAGTTCTTACCACAATTGGACTACCTCAGAGTACTTCAGACTACCACCCCAAAGCCCTCTGCAACCCTATTGCCCTCCAAGCCCCTCTGACTAGTAGGATCATTGCTCTACAGCAAGCGGGTCAGTGGTTCCTGACAGGCAGAAGCATGGAAACAACTATACAGTACATCCCAGAAGGTGTGGGAGTGGTCCAAAGAACTCTGGACCAGTCTGGAAAGCCCCAGGAGTGCCAGAAAAGGAAGGCCCCTGACAGATGTCAGATTTAAGCCTTGAGTTTGCTTTACAAGGCCTTAACCAAACAAAGTGAGGTCAAGGCTGGATCTAAACCTTGAGTTGGCTCTACAAGGCCTTAACCAAACAAAGTGAGGTTGAGGCTGGATTTAAGCCTTGTGTTGGCTATACAAAGCTTTAACCAAACACAGCAAGATTGAGGTAGAGACTGAGTAATTGTACATATGTGGAGCCATAACTGAACGCAGTGAGGTTATGGTGGAGACCCAGTTTGGAGGGGATTTGAGGGCAACACCCCCAATGACTATGCAAGGCCCATGCCAAAGGCATGGGTTGCATAGCTCATTGGTTTGAGTGCTAGCAATACAATATGAAACACTAATATTGATACCAGGATGAGTGGGTGGGTGGTCAAAAACACTCAGGATCGAGTGCGATAACTTTGGAACCCACGTTTACAACGAAGTAAGCTAGCATGTGTTGCGAAATACAATTATAATGGCAGAAAACACCTGCTTGCATGGATTGTTGTAAGCACTGCATTCCTGAGATCTATCTAAGTAGTCAGGATTAATTTGTAAGCAACGTGAATGAAAACAGGCGATGTGTTATAAGTTATTATGCATTTGGTATAGCCGGAATGCCCCGCATCCTGTATATCCATTGCATGGTCCAATGCTTAATCTTCCCGAAAATAGGCAGGTCTTCATCAATATTGAGAAGTGGAGATCTCAACTTTTTATCATCTAATCCTTTGACAATGTCTTCAAAACGAGTGACGACATCGGTCATAGACGGTCTCTTCTGGGGGTCCGAGTTGGTCATATCATTCACCAATTCTCTCATGAACTCGAATCCTTTTTTTGCTTTCTCGAGAATGTCCCGACCCTGTATATTCATGGTCAGTAAGAGCGCATAGAAATACGATAAACATACGTCAAGATAGTCCTCTCTAATAGAATTGCCCATACAGTAGACGTCCACGGCAAAAGGATCACAAGGAGGTGCATCAGGGAGAGAAAACTCAGGAACCGACTTGTCTCCACCCCAAGGAGGTCGCCTGAGGTGGGGTGCATCCTCGGGTTGATAGACTTTAGATAGATCGAAATCTATGAGGTAGTACTTGACTGGTTTCTTCGTACGAGAGGAAGAGACCGATACCTCCCCTCGATAGTCAAGTCGCATGAATTGTTGCGCAGGGTGGGGTGGTACGTTGAATAACGAGACTGTTCCCGCCATGAAATTATCTGTTTTACAGTCCCTGAAGCAAAGGTGAGGCCGATAATTTGAATACACGTATGCACCGCACCCATGAATCACATTGTTTTCATGCATAAATTTCAACCCCTGGCAAGAACTTCAGAAATAACGAAAGTCAACATGGCATCAATCACCTCAAATATCTGCCTGAAATAGTCAACGACCTCGCCGATGGTTTCGAAAGATGGATAATTGGTTTCAAGTAGATATGGCATGACAATAAACGCTGTCCGGGAACCTTCCGTTGGGTCTATTACATCTAAAAATGGCACACAGTGGTTCTTGGGATGTGTTGCCAACGCTCCAGAAGAGAAGTATTTGCCGATCTGGATTTCCTGCTCCTTAGTATCGATATTGACGTCTTTCAGCACAACAAGAGTTCCATCAACGCGAGTTGCATCTAGGACTTTACCGCGCTTTCGAAATAGGATGTAACCATGCTCGCGGAAGAATGACAAGGCTTACTTGACTATACTGGCCATCCTCAAAATCTGTAAAGTGTTTGCGCGGACCCTTTCGCTCCTTCCAAGATAGCACCCTATCCGGATTATAACGGTCTCGCAGCGTGTAGCCATGCTTCTTGAGGAACTTATAGTGATCGCGCCAGAAGATTTCTTCTGGGGAGAGGTCTCCAGGCTCAAAGCCTTTCTGGTGTCGGAAGTCGATGGGGGACATCACAATGTAACGTAGGAGTTGGAATTCGTTATTATGTTCTTGTCTGCGGACTTCTAAGTATAAGATCGAAAATGTCAACCGGTATGGCGGTTATCTCTGGAATGTGAGAAATGGGATTGAGTGACAAGACATTAGCACGTGGAAATTCAGGTTCATCTATTTACCAAGGAGATACGTCCAACTAAGATCATGTATACAAGTGCTCTAGCTGATACAAAGGTGTCTTTGTTCTTAACGGAGGTTAAAACAATGGAACTTTGACTTCGAATGACATCGTGCGGACTCTGAGTCCTTTTCCACTCGATTTGTATAGTTACCACACCGTATCGAAGCCATCTCCATGTGACTATCGAGCATTTAAATACATAGCAGTAGAACAATACATTGAACATCACTCTATTTACCTCCTCCTTAGTTCAATGGTTGCTTTCGAATCCATCGTTGGAGCGACTCTGGGCTCCTTTCTGGGCCCTATCATTTCTCGTCCACTTTCGAGAAATAAATCGTCCAAGATTAGAGTACCTTTAACAAAGGCCAAAGATACCGTGCTATCAGCTATGGAAACTCTTAGGTCGGTTCAACAAATGCTTGACGGACAAATGTATGACAGACTTTTCTACGACTGTGAAAAGTTGGTTGTTTTTATTTTAATTACTTAGCTCATTGAACTAAAAACTCTTTATCCATAGGATAGATACGCATATAGATGATCTCCTCAAAGCCAGCACCGAGGATATGAACATCTTAACGAAAACCAGGCGATACCGTGGAATGGTAAAGCAAGCCAGGAATACACATGACATGTGCCTCCGCTTGGCTTCTCGCGTCCAGGTATTATTATGTGTACTTGTTAATAGAAAGAAATTGATGAAATATTATCGGACAGAAAGCCTCTTCGAGCGCACAGAAGGAAGAGAGAAATAAACCTGCAAACGTAATAGCAAGAACTGAAGAGGAAATCATTACGACATTGGAACGCAAAATCAGGTTGCACGTAGCCATACAGAATTATCAGGAGCTCTTAGAGTCGACGTGTAGGCATCTTATCAATTGTACAGTCTATTCTTGACTGAGAAAGACGTTTCTTAGGCTCCGAAGTGCAAAGGTCGTTCACATTGGATGCTGGTGACACCACCGATGAAGCAGAACAAGTCAGTGCCCCTGCCCCTCAAGCAGATATCTGATTCTCGATATTTCCTCGAGGTCCTTTGTTATGAATTAATAGCAGTAAAATACTTTATCATGAGTTTTCGGAAAACCTTCCGGTTTGGAGGCGAGTGGTCTGGACTCACTACGTAGCCTCGGGAAGCGGTCAATGTCGTACTGTAATGGCATGAAGCCCATTTATCACAACAGACACATAGAGCCAGTATCATCCGTCGTGGTCAATGCAATTGAAAATAATATAATGAATTACTCCGACATTGTAACTCCGACACGATGTCGATGAACCTGCCACCGGGTGCTACTGCCCCAGATGACGGGACGCCTCTCACTCATTCCGGTAAAAACTGACGTTTGAGACGGACACAACAAGACTCACACCGCCAACTGTAGCCACCGAACCTCCGCCTCATTTCCCCTGGCCAGACATATCCGCACGCGCCAAATGGTCCGTGTCCTCCTATAAATTTGGATTTGGAGCAGAATGTCTCCGTGACGATGACCCAGATACCTTTTGGCAGTGGGTTGCTTTCCGATGCTCCTGACGGGTTGTTCATAACAAGCTCTCCAGTTCTGACGGCCCCCAGCCTCACTTCATCACCGCTGAATTTCCATGCAAAGTCGCGATCCAGGTGTGCTTAATTTGAAATCTTATATATTGAGAAGTTCTGAAAAGAAGCAAAGAAAATAAGCATTCACCTCAGCTACCCCCAAGATGACTCGTATACCCCTTCAACCCTCGCTATACGCGCCGGGACTGGTCCAAGCGATCTCCAGGACGTTCGACTTGTTACGTTGGAAAAGCCAGACGGTTGGATCACTTTCGATGTTTCGTCGGAGCCTAACGAAGACGCTGATGCCTTGTATGTTACTTCTCTCTTAGCCTATCGAATGATTCAAATGTCTTTGATTCTCAGTGCCCCACTGTATGCATATGTTATCCAAGTAATCATCGCACAGAACCATATGAGCGGCAAGGACACTCACGTTCGTGGTCTCAAGATCCTTGGTCCTGTAGAGTATGGTTTTCTTCCTTTCACCGGTCCTGTCCTTTTCATTCACCTCAAACAGGGACCAAGCACCAGATGGTGATCCTTTCGCCTTTACTTCCCCTCAGTTCAAGATGTACGAGACCATCCGATGAGGGCCTCGTGGGCTTTCTCAATATATCCGTGTCTTTATCACATTCTTCACCACTTTACCCACACTTGTATTACACCAACAGAATATATAATTTGCGCAGCTTTTCACCAATACAGCTCACCAACAAACGGATGGAGACCGACTTGTTGCCACGTCAAGTCCCCGTGCCTGCGTCTTCGATGCATGATCGGAAGCGAGAAAAAGGTTATCGATCTTGGACGTCGCCACCTCGATGCAGCAGCACCGACTTTTTGAACTTTTTGTTTCCTCTCGCGTATGGCCCCGCGTACCTTCTCATCGTCCCATCAACGACACCGACCAAAGTAAACAACCATCTCTCAACCATACACATCGGCCCCACACACATCCCAGACCTCCCAGGGCCACCCAGCTCCAGTGGCAGCTCGTCCAGCTCCGAAGGGTCCGCGTCGGGTCTGCTGTCGCCCCCGGCGACCAACTCGACGAGAAGCGGTGGTGACTCGGAGCTTAAAGAGAAAAAGGACAAGGAGAGGGCTCTTTCGTCGGTGGTACCGTCACCCTCGCAACAGACTTCCTCAACGCTGGACACTCACATTCGGTGCGGACACAAATTAAGCAGCAGCAGCGTGGCAAGCGTTTCCATTTCAAGCGTTGTTGTGCCAAAGGGGGTGAGTATTCTCGAGGAAACGTTGCCCTTGACTGAGATGGACGAAGAGGAAGAAGATACCGCCCATGTCAACACTCTTCAATGCGTTGAAAATCTGAAGGACCGCACTCAGGAACATAGTCCCCAGTCCCCTTGACATCGTCCTCGTTGTCCAGACACTCATACTCATAATCCATGTCGCCACTCTCAATATCATTAGCCCCTTTCACCCTAATCTGCACCCTCACCCCTACCTGACCCCTTTTCTCCCACCGTGGCGCGTGAAACCGACCTGTCGTACCGCGGAAAGACGCTGGAAGTGCTGGTAGGGTGTACGCGTCACAAAAATAAATATCACCAGGCATCTCAAATGGATTCCGCTGAGTGCGGTGTATCCGCGTCCCTTGTCTTGTTGAGAGGAAGGAAAGGGCTCAAGCATGCGCAATGCCAGCACGGAGATGTTTTGCGTTATGTGGATACGTCAGGCGGGTCGAAGGTGCGATGCGTCCTAGGGATCAGTGAGAAAATTCAACAGAATATACTCCAGCATCTTGCTCTCCAAAACCTGAATGATCTTCTGAGGGAACACCTTATCTGCTGCAGAGAGCATCCGACTAACCTCAGGAGGTAAGTCATGCAAGGTATGGCCCAGCCAAACAGCACTGTCTGGCTCATGGGGCTTATCCAGCACATCTCGCATCAGGAGGCCCAGGGGGCAACCCAGCAGCTGTGGATCTGAATGTAACTGAGAAACACATGCACAGGGAACCTCAAGCACTGCATTGGAAGGTGGGTGGAAAATGAAGGGTTCATCCAAATGTGGGACAGAAGTGAGCAAATGTGGTGCAGAAGCAGTTGAATGTGGAAATGCAGCTGGCAAAGATGTAGGAAGGTCAGGGTCCAGGCTCAAAGAAGAGGCACAACCAGAAGACAGGTGGGGAGAGCATGAGACATAAGCAGCCCCTGAGGGTGGCTGAGTGGTGGGAATTGTCAGGGGACTGGTCTCCAGACCATGTCCAACCCTATTCTAAGTTTAGTCTGACGATACACCTATTCCTAGCAGATCTGACTGGCTGCTTGGCCCACCCTTTCCCCTTCCATCTTGTAGTAGTCAGCCTTGATGAGTCATATGCCCAGACCTTACTCAGCATTGATTATTGTTAGTCATACTCCTTTACATACCGGGGCCCAATTAATAAACAGTATTAGTAATAGCACAGCCACCAATGTAGTATATATAGGCAGCCTGTGGAATAGAATATCCCAGGCTGAACAATAGCAGTGTTCTTCTGGCCTACACACCAAACCTACTGTAAGCTCTTTAGCAATGTCTGACCGCTCAGTTAGCCTTGCCGGTTCCTTGCTTGACTCTTGCTTGCCTCTGCACCTGCTTGACTTCTGCTTGTCACTAGTGCTCACTAGCTCTGTGGAAAGAGTTCTGCAGATATTAAGTGTTCCCCTTACAAGTTGTTCAGCCTCCTACACTGTCTGCCCTTCTAGCCCACAGTATCCAGCTCTATTCCCTACTATGTCTTTTGACTCTTGGTCTCCCTCTACCCCTACAACTTGCACCTATAGCGGTACCCTCTGCTTGTCCTGCCCTGGCCTCCGGTATGCCTCCTGTTCCTGGGACGGGCCCTGCCAAGATGCCTCACTGGACCACTGACTGGTTCTCTATGATGCAGCAGATGCAGCTGATACTTGCCACCCTCGAATGCAGACTAGCCACTCTAGAGAGTGGATATGTGGTCGCCGCTGCTCGAACCGCTGACAAGTGTAGTAATGCTTTGGTTGCCCATTGCTCTGCTTCTTCTGGCTGCCCTAAGCCCTCCAAGTCCTCCAAACCTCCTACTACGCCCCCCTCTTGTAATTCCAGATGGGTCCTGTGCTCTACTTCTAATACTCCCTTGGACATGCCTCTCGCTTGGGATCTTCCTCCTACTGACAGTAAAGCTCCTCTGTAAAGGCAACTTCTGGAGGTTGCAGCTGAGTCACACAACTGGCAGAGAGAAATCCATCTCCACTTTGTACTCCGTTCTATTGTCAGCAAGGATGGGAGGTGGCAGAGGGAGAGCTCGTCGGCCCAGGATGAGATTGTTCAAGACAGGCAAGAGCTTGACCACATTGAAGACCAGGTGCAGTTGACACATACCAACGGACAATCGGAGCTGGTAGGCAAGGAGTCCTATCTGATACTCGACCACATATGGTCCCAGTTGCCGGTGTGAGAGCTTCTGCAAGGGTCAAGTAGTTGCAATGTCAGAGGTGTCTAGGTAAACGCAGTCTCTGGGCTTGTACTGGAGAGCAGGCATCTATCTTCGATTGTAGTACTGGGCCATGTCATCCTTTGCCTTGGTCAGCACAGCCTTAGCCTCCTTCTGTGCCTTCTGCATGTGGTCAATAAAGACCAACTTGTTCTCCAATCGGCATGTGTGTGGTTCAAAGCCCATCTGGGGATGTCGGCCAGTGTTGAGGAAGAATGGAAAAACCTGTGTGGACACATGGACATATTGTTGTACTGAAATTTTGCCTCAGGAAGGAGCTCGTTCCAGTTGTTCTGTTGCTTGTTGCAGAATAGCCAGAGATACTGCTCTAGCTCCTGGTTGACACTCTTGGTCTGTTCACTGGACTGCAGGTGGTAGGCGGTGGACATGTAGAGCTTAACGTGCAGGAGGCAGTAGAGCTCCCAGGTGAAATCCGCTACAAACTGCAGGCCCTGGTTGGAGACGTAGGCATTGAAGAAGCTGTGGAGTTTCCAAATATTCTTCTGGTACAGGTTGGAGGTGCCCATTGTGGAGCAGATCGTATGCATTGGAATGAAGTGCGCCCACTTGCCATAGAGGTCTACAAGAACCATGACAGTGTCATATCTGTGCATGTCTGGAAGTTTCACAATAAAGTCAATGGAGACCACGCTCCAGTGTGCGGCAAGTGTAGGAAAGAAGTGCAGCTGACCAGTTGGGGGGCGTCAGTGGAGCTTTGTCTGGAGGCAGAGGTCACAGGTGCTAGTTACTAATAGTTCTGAGAGACCAGCTCCAATGTCTTCCAGTGCCCAGGGTATTCGGCGACATGGGAGTTGTAGTGCTGTTCGACAATGCGCCTCCGGAGCTCCAGGTTGTTTGGCATGTAAATGCATCCCCGGAAGGTAAGGAGTCCGTCCTGCAGGCCCCACTTGTTGATGCATATGGATTTCATGTCAAATGGGCATCTTGAGTGTAGCGCTAGTGCAGCCTTTGTGATTGAGTCCTCCTGCACTCCCTCCTGGTTCCCTTGGCAGATGTCCTGGAGTATGTTGATCTTGTCTTCCTGAACCGCCACCTCTTTGAGCGCATGAATAACAAACAGCTCCGAGCGCAGGAGGGTGATGATGTTGTTGTCTCCTGCACCAGAACCATGGTCGGCACACTGAGAGAGGGTGTCAGGCTTCCCCATGCTTTGACCAGGCTTGTGGTGCAGCATAAAATCAAAGTTGGCAAGGTACAGAGATCACCAGGCCTGTTGACAGTTGAGCTTTTTGGCCATCTAGAAGTACTCCAAGTTTTTGTGGTCCGTTCAGACTTCAAATTTGTTGCTGGGCCCTCTCCAGGAAATGGCGCCACTCCTCCAATGACCGGATGATTGTGAGCATCTCCTTGTCATGGATCTCATAGTTCCACTCCACGGCATTGAGGCTCTGGGAGTAGAGGGCAACAGGATGCTACTTACAGTTCTCTGGAGATTCCTGGGAGAGGACCATGCTGGTGGCAAAGTCAGAGCTATCTGCTTTGACTTGGAAGGGCTGATCATTGTCAGGAAAGAGCAGAACAGGCTTGGAGGTGATGGCAGACTTCAAAGCATCAAAGGCCCACTGTTCTATGTCTCTTCAAGCCCAGGCAACATCCTTCTTGGTGAGGTCAAAGAGGGGCCAAGGGTGGTGGGAGAATTCCTGGATGAATCACCAGTAGAAGTTAGTGAACCCCAAGAAGGCCTGTACTTCCTTCTTACTCTGGAGTTCTGGCCACTGTGTGACACCAGCCACCTTCACTAGGTCCATCTCCGCCGTGCCATAGGAGATGATGAGTCCGAGATACTTGATGCAGGTCTGCTTGAACTCACACTTCTCCAGCTTAAAGTAGAGCTGGTGTTGGTGGAGACAGTCCAGGACAACTTGCATGATCCAGTGATGTTCCTCTAACGTCTTGGTATAGATGAGAATGTTGTCAAAATACATGCATATCACGCCGTCAGCTATAAGATCCCAAAATATGTCGTTCATCATGGTCTGGAAAGTGGCAGAGCTGTTGGTGAGTCCGAAGAACATCACCAAGAGTTCAAACAGCCCATGGTTGGTCTGGAATGCTGCCTTCCACTCATCTTCCTCCTGGATGTGCATGTTGTTATAGCCCTAGCAAACGTCCAACTTAGTGAAGTAGTACACACCTGAGGTTGTTGATCAGTTCCGAGATGAGGGGGAGTGGGTAGTGGTTCTTGACAGTCATTGCATTGAGCACACAATAGTCCTGGACCAACCAGAGGGAGCCATCCTTCTTCTTGATGAAAAACACTGGAGAAGCCATTGAAAACTTTGAGAGGTGAATTTGTCCAGACTCCAGATTTTCCTGGAGGAACACATCAAGTTTGTTCTGCTCCTTGGGTGCAAGTGGATAAACCTTGCAGTTGGCTGGCTTCACATCTGGCAGGATTTTGATAGCATGTTCCAACTGCTTGCATTTCGGAAGGGAGTCAAACGAGGCCTTGGAGAAGACATCTTCAAAGTCGTGCAGGTGGTCAGGGACCGCATTCTGGAAGGCCCTTGGAGGGGTGTTTGTTGCAAAGGCCTGGACCAGCTGCTGGAAAGTGGTCTAGCTGTCCTGGATCTCCTTCATGAGCAGCGGAGGTCGTAGCATAGTAGCATAAATGCGGTCTCCTACCTTGATGGCTTTGTCTAGAAGCTCCAGGTCCAGTGCAGATAGAAACTCCCCCTTGTATCCTTCTTCCTAGCCAGGTCTCCTCTGCTATGTCTGTTGTCCTTGTAAAGAGCCTCTTTATGAGGAAACACCAGAGGCAAAGGGTCCAGCAGGTTGAGATCTGCAAACGGGAGGTACCCCACCTGACATGCCCAGATAGTTGTGTGTTTCTGCATTGTGATGCACCACTCCTTCTTCACTTTGTTTGCACAAGTGGCGCAATGTTGGAGGCACTGACTCATGCTGATTTCTCCTGAGGCCCAATCAATCTCCAGATTGTACTCCTAGAGCCAAGAAAATCCCAGAATCATCTCCTGTTTGCCGATGCTTGTAACAAGGTAGTATGCTCCACATGGGATTTGTAGCACAGAACAAGGTCCACTATGGACTTGATGAATTCTGCTTCATTACAAGTGCCATCAACATTGTACACTGGGATGAGAAATAGGAGGAGCCAAGTTGTGAGCTAGTGCCGCTCCACATAGCTAGCGTCCACAAAGAGTCCAGTTGCTCCGAAGTTCAGGAGGGCGACTACGCTCTGGGTTTGCTGCGTGTTGGTGGTCTTGATCTCCACGTTCATCTAGAGCAAGTTTAGCAACGGAGTGGATGCTATGATGTAGCGTTGGGGGAGGCAGTGTTTCCAGGCAGGAATGCATGCCTGGAGAGGGGTCAAGGAGGGCTTGGGAGAGCCATTGGGTACATTAGGAGTAGTGCTTACGATTGGAGGGACTGAGTCATCAGCAGGAGTTGTATTGATTTCTTCTACCGACAGATATGCAAATCGGTTAGCACTAAGCAACGAGGGCATACTTTTCACTTGTTGCATCTCTAAAAACCCTCCTGCAACTCCTCTGATTCTTCAGCAACAAAGGAGGCCTCATGCGTATTTTCCAGAGCAGAAGTGTCTGGAAAGAAGATCCCAGCCACATTGCGGGCCACCAGGAGTTGCAGGAGTAACTCTTCCTGCTCTTCTGGGGACAGATATTGGACCTCCAGACTCCAGGGGCAATGATGGGTGAAGTGGCCATATGTGCCGCAGCGTTGGCACAAGAATGGGAGAGGCATGCGCTGCTGAGAAGTATCTACGTCCATAGAGGCAGTACCAGGGGTGCCAGAAGTGCTGCCAACAGCGCCGCCAGGAGCAGAGCAGTGGGTCAACGAGAGAGTGGAATGGGGAGATGCAAGAAAGAAGTGGGAGTTGCAGCCTTGCAAAGGTTCCGCTTGAGCTCCATGAGCTGCTACTGCTTCTGAGCCACCTGGTACCACAATAGGACCCAATTGTCTGCCAGGTGTCCTTCCATGAGATTGTCAATGTGCTCTATTAGGATCAGATGGAGCTCTTCTCAAAAGATAAGGCACAGCTGTAGGCCATTGGAGTACTCGGCCTGCTCTACCAGTGCATGGAACAACTTGATGTACATCTAGGGATTGCTTTTTTTGGCCATACTGATTCCTGTCTTGCAGGACCAGCGCAGTGGTTTTGGCTGGGTTCTAGGAGAAGAACTCGTCCTAGAACTCCTGTTCAAACTTGGCCTAGTCCACAAAGCTTCTAATGCCACCAGGGCATTGGAAGACCCTCATTGCATAGGTGGCCGCCCGTCCTGACTTCATATAGGACAGGACCCATGTGATCTTCAGCTTGTTGGAGACAAAGTCATTGCTGCAGAGTTGGATGTAGGTAACACAGGATTGGAAGAAATGTTTCCCAGACATGCAGTTACCATTGTACACATTAGAGATTGCTGGGCACAGGATGTTGGAGTGCTCCCATGCCAGGAGAGGAGATTGTGCATTGCAAGGGCATTGCATGGCAGAGTAGGTGGCAGAGAGTTGGCTGTCGCTGAAACAAAGTGGTCAAGGAGCATGCAGAGAGAGTCGGAGATAGTTTCAGTAGTTTGGCAGAGGTGGGTGAGTTTGGTGGTGTGCTGAGTAAGGGAGGCTTGGGTAAGTTGCACTTGCATTTCTAGATGGAGCAGGCAAGTCCAGGCTTCCTTGCCGGAGGCTGTGGCATCTGAGAGAGCTTCTGAAGCGGCCAGCTGAGACATAGATAATATTGGTACTAATCACTTGGCAGAGAGAAATCCAAAGAAAATAAGTCTAAGAATTCCTCTGCCACGGCACAGAGGCATGGAAACAACTATACAATACTTTCTGAAAGGCATGGAAGTGTTCTGGAGATCTCTAGAAGTCCCCAAAGAACTTCAGAGTTCCAAAAAAAGGGAGTTCCAGAAATGGAAGTCCCCTGACACCCTTGTTATGAATGTGCTCTTGAGCTCCCTAACTCTCTTGTTGCACACGTGGTTGGGCATCAGGGGTGTGGCCTTAAACAAGCCCATGACCTGTCCAGCTCCCAGTTGGCTGCTTTCTTGGTTGGTTTAGCTGGTAGTGAAGGCCAATGTTTTGTCACTATCTGGGGCACTGACCAGCAGATTGGTGAAGCCCTTGTTGTCTTTGGAAAGTGCATTGCTAAGAAGCATGTGCACGCACCACAGAAGCAGTGATCTGGCAACGCTGCACCGGCCATTGCTGCATCGGCCTCTTTTAGAAAACCCACATCATCCACCCCAAAACCCCTTACTCCGTCTGCACTGCCTCCTTCTCCTATGGCTTCAATGCATGACTCTACTACAGACTTCTAAGAACCTGTTGATTGAGATGATCCGTCTCCTATGCTAGTCTTGGCAGCACCTCACTACCTCCTATGGCCCTCTCTACTCTGACTCTAGCACTAACACTGCTCAACGCTCTTGCTTGACCTAGAGAAGGTAACACTGTTTGTTGAGACAACAAACCTAGAGAAGGGGCTGATGTCAGGGGACTGGTCTCTGGACCGTGTCCAACTCTATTCCAAGCTTAGTCCAACAATATGCTTATTTCTAGTAGATCCAACTGGCCGCTCGGTCCACCCTTTCCTCTTCTATCCCTTAGTATTCAGCCTTGATGAATCATATGCATGGACCTTACTCAGCATTGATTATTGTTAGTCATACTCTATTACATACCAAGGCCTGCTTAGTAAACAGTATTAGTCTTAGCATAACCACTGATGTAGTATATATGGGCAGCCTATGGAATAGAATATTCCCAGGCTGAATAATAGCAGTGTTCTTCTGGCCTACACACCGAACCTACTGTAAGCTCTCTAGTGATATCCAACTGCTTGGTTAGCCTTGCCGGTCCCTTGCTTGACTCTTGCTTGCCTCTGCACCCGCTTGACTCCTGCTTGTCATCAGTGCTCACTCACTGGCTCTGTGGAAGGAGTTCCACAGACGTTAAGCGTTTTCCTTACAGTCTTCCATATCTTTACTACTATCATTTTTACTAACAACTTGTCTCCCATGTTCTCAACGCCATCACTTCCCCTTTGTCATTTCCATCAAATGCCCTTCCACCATCAAGACTTGTATCCCATGCCTTCACCACCATTATTTTTCTTCATCCATTGCTATCAAATGCTCTCCTGCCATTGATTTCAACTTGTCATCATCAATACCACTCAGTGTGCTTGCCTCCTTTTCTCAAATAGATATACCTTCACTTAACCAATATCATTATAGTTGGACTATTATATAAAGTAGACAACTAAATACAAAACCCCCATTGTTGTCGATAATGACAAACTCTTATTCTTACGTGGCCCTTGTTTCACACCAGCATCTTTTCTTTTCTTGCACTATCTGACACTGTTGATCATGCTGGGGCTTGAACCTGAATCATGCAAAGCTGTCATGTTGCCTGTCATGTCAATGAAAATCAATTGAGTCTGAGCAGCAGGTGAGGAGTAAGTCTGGATGTCATTGGTCTGGACAGCTTGAGGAACAAGAGATGATATGTCCTAGTTAACAGAGGCTTCTTGCTGTGCCATGTTGTCATCCACTGCATCTGCAGGAGTGTCACCTGTCTGGGTGGGGGGCTTGCCTGGCATTGCCATGAGGAATTAAGTCAGTATCTCTTGGATCAAATTTATATGTACATATATACCTGATCTCATAATATAATAATAATCAGCCTGCCACTTTTTCCATTCATCCTTGTCTAGTTTATGGAAGTATGCTGTCTTTGTAGTCCATGCACTGAGAAGAACATTGACTTAAGCCTGGGTGAGCTCGCTCAGAGAACAGAATCAATTGATAGGCCAGATTTCAATAACAATGCCATAGGGCATTGTGATCCTCTCATCAAACCCTGTATATACCATTCTAACCTTGCCAACAGTTGATTCTAGAACATGGTGTATTTGAACAGATAAATGCTTGGCAAAACAGATGAATGCTCAGCAAAACAATACTTACTAAGCTCATCATTAATAATATCCTTGAGCTTTGACCTTAACTCTATCATGGTTGAGGTATGCTTATTGACTATACCTGACAAATAAAGACAATAAGACAATAAATGAAAAGAGTGGAAGAGACAGACCTTTGATGCCTGAGAGGTGTTAGACAAAGTAAGTCTCAAGTATCTCTCAGTCTTGGTAAAAGGACTGTATTTGACCTGTTAGACAAAGTAAGTCTCAAGTATCCTACAGGTTGGGTAAGTACAGTGGTAAAGACATAAGTAGAAGTAACAACATACCCTCAGTCTTGGTAAAAGGACTAAGGGTCATGATACAGAGTTAACGCCACATATGGGAACACGATGGCTGAGAAAACTGTATAGTACAATTGAGCTTGATTGTACTGAAGAAGTAAGTGAAAAAAAAGAAGAAACAAAATAAAGAAATTAAGAAACTCTTAATAGCTGAGAAGTAACCAAATATGCAGCCACCACAGCAGAGAGTCTATTCTAACACTCCTCCTGACTCAAGCTGGGGCCAGAGACTGTAAGGGCAACCTCAAGAGGTTGCGGCTAAGTCACACAACTGGCAGAGGGAAATCCAAAGTGTATTAGGGGCAGTACATACAACAGGGAAATAACTAATCACCTGGCAGAGGGAAATCTGAAGAAAACAAGTCTAAGGATTCTTCTGCCATGGCATAGCGCATCAGTGCAGAAGCGGAGGCGTGAGAACGGCTGTACAGTACTGGGCGGGTCTCTCCAGAGATCTCTGGGGACCCCTGGAGAATTCCGGGGTGGCCAAAAAAGGAAGTCCCCTGACAGAGGCCAAGAATTTCAATGAAATGGGAATAAATTAAGCATCCAAGGGGTTTGGTGAACAAGTCAGCAGGATTTTGGGTAGATGGAATGTGAACAACCTCTATCTCCCTCATTTTGATGCATTCTCATATATAATGATGCCAGATATCAATATGCTTAGCTCAGGCATGCGCTTTGGTGTACAGGGCCAGGAAAAGAGCTGGTGAGTTGTTGACACAAATAACGGTGGGTAACTTCTGCGTGAGGTCAACGTTGAGGAGCCAGTTGAATATCCACATAGCTTGCTGGGCACCACAGGTCAGCACCATGTGTTCTGCTTTAGTCATGGAAATTGCCATGGCTTGTTGGCGCTTAGAGCTCCATGATAGGGCTCTGTCAACCATGGTAAACACATACTTGCCTGTGAAGCGTCAGGTGTCCAGATTGCCTCCATAGTCAGCATCCACATATTCCAGAGGCTTGATATCAGCACCTTGTTGATAAGTTATATGATAGTCCAGAGTCCTGTTTACATACTGCATCACATGGACTAATGCTTTCCAGTGAGCAGGTTTGGTTATTCTGGTACCGTGCAAGGAGACCAACCACAAAGGATAAATCTGGTTGGGTAGTTGCTTGAGCCCACATCAAGGAGCCCAAGGCCTCACAATAAGGTTTGTCATGCATGTGTTTTTGGTTTTCTTCAGTTTGGGGTGATGGAGACTCCATCAGAGAGAGGCCAGCTGGGAGCAGGGTGTTTTGAGTATTTGTGTTCTGGAATTCAAAACATTTTAGCATGCCTTCCAAGTACATTTGTTGGGAGAGGTGAATATCTCTTGTAGTCAGATCCCTATCAAAACGTATGCCCAAGATGTAATTCAGCTCTCTCATATCCTTTACCTCAAACTTTGATCCAAGCTCAGCTTTGGCAACTTGTGAACTTTCCATGGTTGTCAAGGCTCCCAGTACATTATCATTGTAGTTGTCAGTTATAGTGTGTTCATTTGCGACCCGTTTGTATCTTACGCAACTGTCAGCACATGACGCAAAATAGCCTAGTTCATTGTATGCTTGGTTGAGCACATGCCAGTAATTATGTCCACCCTGCATGAGGCTATAGCGTTTTCTTGAGGTGCAGAGCCTTACTGTCAGGGAACTGGTCTCTGGACCGTGTCCAACCCTATTCCGAGCTTAGTCCGATGATACGCCTATTCCTAGCAGATCTGACTGGCCGCTCAGCCCACTCTTTCTCCTTCCGTCTTATAGTAGTCAGCTTTGATGAGTCATATGCCTGGACCTTACTCAGCATCAATTATTGCTAGTCATACTCCTTTACATACCAGGGCCCAATTAATAAACAGTATTAGTAATAGCACAGCCACCAATGTAGTATATATAGGCAGCCTGTGGGATAGAATATCTCCAGGCTGAACAATAGCAGTGTTCTTCTGGCCTATCCACTGAACCGATCATAAGCTTATTTAGCGCTGTCTGACCCTCTGTTAGCCTTGCTTGCCTCTTGCCCAACTCCTGCCTGCCTCTGTGCCCGCTCAACTCTCGCTTGTTCCTTGCATCGCCGACTTTGTGGAAGGAGTTCTGCAGACATCAAGCATTCCCTTTACACTTACTCTTCTCCTCTCAAAAACCTGGTGGGGATCTCATGTATATGGTGTGCTCTAGCTTGCTGTTCAAGTAAGTGGATACAAAGTCTATCTGCCACACATGCATTCCCAGAGTAGCAGCCACTGCCACAGTCATCCTCATAGATTCCAGGTGGACAACCAATGCATATATTTTGTCAAAATCCTTTCTCTGTACCTGTGTGTACCCCTTTGCAACCAACCTTGTCTTCCTCTTGACTATCTCTCCCTCCGTGTTATACTTATTGGCATAAACTCACATACAATCCACCATCTTCTTCCCACTAGGGACTTCTCCCACATCAATCACCTTCCAGACCTCCTTGTCCATGACCTCTAGCTCGGCATTCATAGTGGGACCCCACAAGTCCAGTCTTCTCATTGCCTCCCAGTAACTCCTTGGGACACTGCCCTCTCCATCTGCCTTGGTCAATGCAAGAAATGCAAATGCAGTAGTTAATACACACAGTGCCTCAGGAGCATCCTCTCCCTCAGCCTATTCTTCTCCTGCCATCCTCGTGACTGCCTGCACTGCAAGGGATTCCCAGGCATCTAGTATAGCACGTGTTGGTCAAGTAGCATGGGTAAACCACCGTAGAGCTTGAGGAGGCCCGTCAGTGGCGGTATCTTGTGGAGCTATCTGCTTGACTTCTGGGGATGACGTGGAGTGCAATGGTCCATCCAATGGGCGTATGCAAGAAGCAACCTGTTGTTTAGGTGGCAGAATTGGCAGCGCAGCTGGGTTTATGGGGACAGGAGTCTGGGACTCTAAGTCATCCTCTTCTAGGATTGTGATTGTTTGGTGGCCAAAACTCTCCTCAAAAATAACGTTCTGGCTGGTGACAATGATGTGGTGTGTCTTGTTGTAGAGGCAGTACCCATGACTTGAATATCCTACCATAACGTACTTGACTAAGCGTGGGTTGAGTTTGGACTTTATCAGCTCCTCAGGGACTCTGGCATATCCAATGCAGCCAAATAGATACAGGTGCCCAACATCCTGCCTCTTCCCTGACCACTTCTCTTCTGGGATGATGTCGGGGTGACAAGTCAATAGTAAGAGATTTTGTATATAGATAATAGTCATTGCTGCTTCAGCCCAGAAACTCTTTGGAAGGTTGCTCTTAGCAAGTAAGCGTTGGACTCTGTCAAAAATGGTCTGCATGGAATGCTCAACTACTCCATTCTGTGCATGTGCATAGGGTACTACAGGCTTGAGAGCGATTCTTGTTTGCTGACAGTATTTGTGCCATAGCTGGTTCATCCACTTTCTACCGCCATTGACCTGGATAGTTTTGACTTTGTTTCTGGTTTGGTGCTTGGTCTCTGTGATGTAATGCTTCAGGGCCAACAAGGTGGTTTTGCTTGCTTTGTTGGTCAGGTACGCTTCCTGGAGTTGTGACAACTCTGCATTGGTAAATACTATCAGGTACAATGCTCCCCCAATGACGCAACTGTTGCTGGTCCTCAGAGGTCAATATATACCTTCTTGCCTGCAATTTGGACATCCTCCAAGGTACCGTCATAGGGCCATGTGGTCTGTTGTCCATATATGCAATCTTTGCATTGGCCAGG
>QLOM01000535.1:0-22322 GCA_003313785.1 Termitomyces sp. MG148
GATTATTTTTGGAGATTTTCCTTTTTTAGATTATAAGTTTTATTGTGGCTTTTGTCATGCTATACAATTACTTCCCATGCTTCTCGAGCCTTGGAAGCATCACTCCTGGCATAGGGAATCCCTAGACTTGTTCTCTTTGGATTTCCCTCTGCCAGGTGAGTAGTTATGGTTGTATTACCTATAGATATTCTAATATACTTTGGATTTCCCTCTGCCAGCTGTGTGACTGAGCCATAGCCTCCAGAGGTTGCCCTTACAGCCAATGGGTATAGCATGAGATTCACTTGCAACGGACCATAGCTCAATCAAATTGACTGCTTATGGTCAAGTTCAATGATAAATCATACATAAGCTCAACTGACCACCTGCATCAACGCTAAACAGCTTCAGAATCCTGCCATGGCTAGCGATTGCAAGCCACTGATTTGTGGCATCAAATGCTTGTACAGCTACACTGTCATTGAATTCAAAAGCTTTAAGAGACCTGGAAGATTGTTGGGCAAACTACTTGAATCTCAGTCAGCAAGAAATCTAGGTCTGAGCAGAACTACCCACAGTATTTTGTTTAGACTTAGAAATCATGGAGATGGACCCTCGTATACTTCCCATACAAATGGTCTCAACTTTATTGCCAGCGGCAAGTTTGTAGATGTAAGACAAAGCAGTGACCTTGCCCCAGGCCAAATCATGGGGAGTTTGGATATGAGCAAAGTCTTTTGTTGAATAAACGCAAACATGGCCATCATCACCTGTCAAAACTGCAGTGGTGGATGCATCCAGGTAGGGCAGCAACTCACTACCAATAAACAATATGGTAGCATCCAAACTGAAAATGATGGAACTAATCAGGCCTTTGCTACCCTTCAGGTCGACAAAGAATTTGTATGGATTGTTCTAAGGAAGTGTGAGTCGGAAATAGAATGAGCATGAAGTTTAAAATACCTGAAGGACAGGCATAATAGTGAATTGAAAAAAAGAGAGTTGTCAAGGACATACAACAAAGATTATTAATAAGACAAAGATTTGTCCAGATGGGGATGCTTCACAATGGAAGCGCCAAAGCATGTAAGCATCAAAGCCTGTTGGTGAAGAGTTACATATAATCACTGCAAGGGAAGCATAATCTTCCACAACAAGCGGCAATGAGACTGCACATTTTGAGACCATATACTCTGCCCTCATCTCACATTGAATTTACAGCACTTCCACCTACATTGTTCCTGCTCATTGTGGCATGCATGGAGTTTGGACCAGACAATTTAAATACAGCAGAAACGGAGATCATGATGGTTCATGATGCTGGGAATGACCTTGAATATGAGCCTTGCCAGGATCCTGAGACTCCTTGCATTCAAAGGGGGACCAACAAGAAGATTTTCCAGCCCCACAGTGAACCAGGCAGGCCTAACAGTGGTGGATTCAATCTTGTAGCCAAGCTTGCCAAGACTGGCTAGTCCAAAAAGTCCGCTGAGCAGCTGGCGGTGGGTCCTCACCTCAGAGATAAGTTCACTGTTTTGAATGTCCATTCCCAACAGGCAGAGGTTGGACATAACAAAATGCCATAGGAAACAAGACAAGAAGGAGGTGAGACAAATATGTGATGAGGTATGTGGATGTGCTTGCCAGCAGAATGGGTCTGATTTGTTGCATCAGATGATGAAGGATAAAAACTGGCCAAAATTGAAGGAATACGACGACTGCTGGCCAGCAATCTGTATTCTGAAATCAAAGTTGAAAAATGGCGCTACAGCTGCCAGACATAGTGAGTTGAAGGAGACTCAAGCGTGGCTGCAAGCAATTATGAATAGGAGGGAAGTGAGCCCGGATATTTAGAAGGAATATGATAACAAAGTTTGAACACAAATACATTGCATAAGTTAAATATAAGACTTGGTGAAGCTCAGTGAACAGCACTACATTGCCTCATGAGATAGGATCTGGCAAAGTCAAAATGTTGTAGATGAATGGGAAGGACATGCTGATACAATGGTACACACTCATGTGCACACAAAAATGGCATCATATATTCCGCAGACAAAGTCATGGAAGAAAATGCATGACTTGTGGGAAGCTTGGGTAAACCCAAAGCTTGGAGGAAGGAAGAACAATGTTTGGGGGGAAGGGGAGGAACTTGGGTAAACCCAGAGCTCATGGGGACAGGGAAAAACTGGGTGAACTCAGAGCTCAAGAGATAAGTATGAGTGCTGGATATCTGTTTGGCCAAGCATCTCAACCAAACAAGACCGTGATTTTTGTGGCTATGCACAGCTTGACTTATTTAGTGTCCACACAGCCACCATGATTGCGTCAAGCAATATTCTGCATGAGGTAGCACATGGTGAAATATTCTGGTGGATCACTCTCAGAGTTCTCTGCTCATATAAATACCGAGGGTCATTTCACATTCTTCAGCATCACAACAAAAGAAATGCATATGCGCATTGGGAACACCAAATTTTGCTTGTATCATTGGTTCACAGACGTGCTATCTACTATAACAAACCTGGAGACTCACTTTGGGCAAAATACACCTGTACATGTAAGGTTTTGAATATTTCTGGTGTACCACTGCCGATTGTCTTCTAGAACCTGGCTGTACTCTTGTGTCAATCAGAGAATGTGCAACATGTAGCCTCCTCAGTTGATTCTCTCTTGTTGTTTAGAGCTGAAATGCTTGGAGATACTTGCACGCTGACCATGGCTGATATCAAACAAGTCCAAGAAGTTTGTTTTGAAGTGCTCAGGCTCAGGGCCTCTCTACAAGGGAATGCCAGAGGCAGGGGGTCCAGCAGGTTGAGGTCCACAAATGGGAGGTATCCCACCTAACATGCCTGGATAGCTGTGTGTTCTCACATTGCGGTGCGCCGCTTCTTCTTCACTTTGTCTGCATAGGTGGTGCAGTGCCGGGGGCACTGACTCATGCTGATTTCCCCAGAGGTCCAGTCAATCTCCGAATTGTGCTCCCAGAGCCAGGAAAACCCAAGGATCATCTCCTGCTTGCTGATGCTTGTAACTGCAAAGGTGGTGCGCTCCACATGGGACTTGTAGCGCAGAACAAGGTCCACCATGGACTTGATGGATCCTGCTTTGTTATGAGTGCCATCAATGTTGTACACTGGGATGGGGAATAGGAGGGGTCAAGTTGTGAGCTGGTGCTGCTCCACGTAGCTAGCGTCCACAAAGAGTCTGGTCACTTCAGAGTCCAGGAGAGTGACTACGCTCCGGGTTTGCTGCATGTCGGTGGTTTTGATCTCTACATTCATCCAGAGCAAGTTTGGTAATGGAGTGGATGCTATGATGTAGCAGCGGGGGAGGCGGCGTTCTCAGGCAGGAGTGCATGCCCAGGGAGAGGTCAAGGAGGGCTTGGGAGAGCCATTGAGTACGTCAGGGGTAGTGCTTATGGTTGGGGGGACTGAGTCGTCAATAGAAGTTGTATTGATTTCTTCTACCAACAGACATGCGAACCAGTGATACAGCAAGCATAAAGCAGGAACTCCCAGCACCAGGTCTATAGCAGAGGCTAACAGAAAGGCTCACGGCAAACTATGATGTGAGAGGGAAAGAAAGAGATTGACCACATTTGATCAAGAGATCTTGGCTAAATCTGAACCAAATAGAAGCTGGGATTGGGATCAATCTGGTCAAGCATGCTCAAGGATTATGTCATAACCTTGAGGCTCTGGAAATATTGTTTCAAACCAACAATAACATTTGGAGTAAAGTAAAATTCAAAAAACAATGGGCATAAAACCAAAACAAGCAGTTAATCAATGAGGTAAAAGAAAAGAAGCTATAATTAGCATGGAGATAGCTGCTAAAAAAAGACATAACTCCAAAGGAAAAGAATTAGGCGGAAGTAGAAGATTTGAGGGAAAAAAGATTAACCAAGAAATAAAGGAACCAGACAAGGAAAAAGCGCACATGGGGGGCATAATTAAGCTGGTCTGTGTGCAGTCGGAAGGGTATAAAAGAAGGAGAAAACAAAGAGATAGGCAAGCAATCATCAGATGAGACTCTGAGTTCCCAGTGAGAGGTTCCTTAGATCAGATTTCTTGTATAGGCTTTGAGACTTTGCCTACACTGTAGCAGAGCACCAACCACCTACGAATACAATAAATAAAATCAATAAATGGATGGAGCCCTTCCCAAATGGTGAGGCACAGCTGCAGGCCATCAGGGTACTCGGCCTGCTCTACCAATGTGTGGAACAAGTCGATGTACTTGTCTAGGGATCACTTCTCTTGGCCATACTGATCCCTGTTTTGCAGGACTATTGCGGCGGTTTTGGCGGGGTTCCAGGGAAAGAACTTGTCCCAGAACTCCTGTTTGAACTTGGCCTAGTCTGCAAAACTCCCAACACCGCCGGGGTGTCGGAAGACCCTCATCACATAGGTGGCTGCTTGTCCTGACTTTATATAGGACAGGACCCACGTGATCTTCAGCTTGTTGGAAATGAAGTCATTACCGCAGAGTTGGATGTAAGTGATGCAGGACTGGAGGAAACGTTCCCTGGATGCGCGGTCACCATTGTACATGTTGGAGATTGCTGGGCATGGGATATTGGAGCGCTCCCATGCTGGAAGAGGGGATTGCATGGTGCAAGGGCATTGCACTGGTGGAGTAGGTGGCAGGGGGTCAGCTGCCACCAGAGCAAGGCGTTCTAGGAGCATGCAGAGGGAGTCAGAAATGGTCTTGGTGGTTTGGCATAGGTGGGAGAGTTCGGCAGTGTGCTGGGTGAGGAAAGCTTGCATGAGTTGCACCTGTGTTTCTAGATGGAGCAGGCGGGTCCAGGCTTCCTTGCTGGAGGCCGTGGCATCCGAGAGAGCTTCTGAAGTGGCCGGCTGAGACATAAATAAGATCGGTGCTTAAGCCTAGTGGGGAAGCGACAGACAGGAGCCGGAAAAGATTCAGCAGCTATAGGGGGCTTCCAGACTAGGATTAGGAGACTTGTTCTGTTGTAAGGGTGACTTTTGGAGGTTGCGACTAAATCACACAACTGGCAGAGGAAAATCCAAAGTTTATTAGAGATAGTACAATACAACACTGATCACACTGGCAGAGGGAAATCCAAAGAGAACAAGTCTAGGGATCCCTTTGCCATAGTGCAGTGCATTAGCGTGGGTGGCAAAGGCATGGGAATGACTGTACAGTACTTCCCAGAAGGCATGGGGGTGTCCTGGAGATCTCTGGGAATCCCTGGAGAACTTTGGGAGCCAAAAAAAGAAGTTCCAGAAATGAAAGTCCCCTGACACACCTAAGTACTCTTGCGGATATGTCCTGGGTCAAGTCTTTGATTTCTGGGTCTGAGCACAGCTCTGGAACTCTATACAAGTTGGCAGGTGTTGGTTTCAATTGATAGAGTGGTGGGTGTTGGTGGCAATCAAGTGGCAGTAATAAGCCTCTGGCTAAGCTCAGCGCACCAGCACTATTTTTAGCAACTTATATATTGCAGCTAGCAGCATTGAACTCAGGCTACAGGACGCAACATGCAGGATCACGAGACTTAATGACCACCTGACTTGGCAGTCATATGATGCTCTATTAGTCACATGGCAATCACAAGACTTGGTGACCATGGGACCTTAGTGACCACCTGACTTGGCAATCACCTGCCACTCACTTGACTTCAGTCCGGCCCCCTTTCAGGTCCCAATCAGTGATAACTGACACCAGGGCCTTTAGCAGCGCCTATCAAAACCCAGTGCTTCTCAAAGATCCAATGTCAGATTACTTTAGCAACACTTAGCGACTTACTCAAGACAGGCCCCTTGATGGTTTCAGACCTTAGCAATGCTTATGGTTTATCCAATGCTTAGCAACTTACTCAAGACAGGCCCCTTGATGGTTTCAGGCTCTAGCAACAGTCCCCATGCATTTGGCCTTTTTTACTGCTAGGATGTTGAGTTAGCGCTTGCTGACTTGACAGACGCTGTTGCTTAGCAACTTTCACACTCCATTGTACTTGTCACTATTTTTCTTGATTAATTAGTTAGTGACTTTTAGTTTAATTAAACACAGCGACTTAGCACCTATAAATACTGTACATATTTTGTCTTAGCCACCATTGAATCGTACTCCCCAGAGTTCAGATCACATCTTGGCATATTCTAAGTCCTCAGAAGTCGCTAAAGTGATACAGTCTTGCCGACTTCACCTTGCTGACTTTACTTGCCGACTTTTGTTCTTATGGTGCCATATGGGCACATTGTCGCCAACGTTTACATCGCTAGAATCCTTACCAACTTCTAGCCTCCTAGCGCCTTGCAGGCTTTTGGCTTAGATTGCTAAGCAACCCTTTTATTTTGCTAAGTCCAAACCCACTAAAAAAACTAGGCTTCTGGGACCCTGCCTGGGACTCTCTCAACACTAGCGACTACCCAACGCTACTCATTCATGAGGTGCTAAGTTTACCATCTACCAGGACAGTGCATAGCGACTTTCGGACATCATCAGCGGTGGAATCAGGGGCTCCAAGATAGTGCCAATGCATAGGGTGATGGCTGAGCACAATATGATGGCCGGGTGATGCAAGTGATGCTGTGATTGGAGGGGGCTGGCAATGTCCAGAGAGGGTTGGTGATGTCCAGAGGGGGTTGTGTAGTGGTCAGTGGTAGCCAGGCTAATGGGATCAATAGCCAGGGTGATTGCCAGTAGCGTCTGTGATGGTCATGGGGGTGAGGTCATTGGTGAGGAATCAGCCCCAGGCTTATGGGCTGGTGGGGGATTGTCCTCCAGGACCTCCAGGAGCATGAGGGTGAGTTCAAGGTCCCAGAGTTGGGGTGTGAGATTGGTGGGTCATGACAGTACTGACTGTTGGCCAACATAGAACCCAAACAAGGGTCACATCAACAAGATGTTGACAAAGCAATTGTTGTCTGACTTAAGCTCTGAAAGTGATACTACGGCATCGAGTACAACTACCATTTCAATTCCCCCAAATAGTAAGTATGCTACATTATGGTTCCAATGGTTCTTGACTTTCTGCTAGTGCCAGAAATATGGAAGGGTGCCTTCTATGACTTGTTCATAACAAACTGGTACAGTTGAAGATAGGCCAACTCATTGCTCCATGGAAACTGTATGATGCTCTCAAGCCTGGTACTGTGGTCTTGATCTGTGTGTTGCTTCATTGTTTTGTTATGACCAAAAGATTGGTAGTCAGAAAGGTGAGATCCAAAATAAAGATGACTGGGTGCCCTGACCAATTGTGAAGGTGTACCAAATAAATGCACACCAAGTTTGCATACTTGCAGTGTCTGATGGCCCTCCTTTCTCACATAGCAAGCCATGCATACCACATAGTGCAGAGGCTGGAAGGTGAGACTCAACAACCACAAATTCTTTTGTGGCAGATGATGCCTTTGCTAAGTTCAATCTTAACAAACATCTTAAGGTGGACAAACCCAATTATTCCACAGATCCCCTGCCAACTGCATCAAATACATGCAACAACACAACAAAATCCACAGATACTAATGCTAACCAAGCTGCCAGGACGTCCAGAGCTCATGAGATTGACCCAGGGATTGGCACTAGGAAAATTAGCACAATAAGGAAAGGTATCAATGACAGAATGAATGAGGATTGAATGGAAAAGATATAACTTTCTCTTCAACCTTTGTTGGGGTGACTTGATACTTACATTTCTTTTCTCTTAAACTACTTCTTGTGAGATTGCAGATATAGTTAAATTTTTCTATACAACTTTTCTATGCATGGACATTTACTTCCAAATAACAGTGCATATGATTAATAACAATTGAATGAACAGTCTCAGCCTTTGTTTCTTTCCAGATGTGCCAGTGTTTCCCAACTATTATAACCAAACATAGATGGGAGTTTGTGCCATATGTTGCAGCGGTTTGCATGGTGATTAGCACAAAAGACAGCGCTGCATGTGAGACAGAGAATTTGATCCCAGTACAGTTTCCAACCTGTCAGGGCTTCAAGTTGACTGAATCAATCCCTGCAGGGACTACCCAGTATTCTAGCACATATGGTCTTGTGCTCAATGTGACAATAGAATGAACTAGAACAATTGTCGGGGAGGGGATCACCAAGCCATGACCATGTGAAATCTTTCTGCATTGTGTATAAGGAACTCTTTGCAATCTCACATAGTGCTTAGTCCACCTCAGTCAACTTCACAACACTTCCATCAGAACAAAGAATACCATCCCTAATTTGTTTCTGAAAAAAATTATGAGGGCAGTGCTGACACTTCTATGGGGGTTCTTACTGTAGTACAATGGTGGCATATGAGGTAATGCAACGTGGGTAAACTCCTGTACAATCAACATGCTTGAACTGTACAAAAGAGTACTATTTCAATGCCTTTGTTGTGACTAAAGCCCAACAAGTCATCTGGATATGACTGCGCTTGATCCTAAGCCAACAATGACAATGGATATGCCATCCAAAACCTCGCAACAAGCACATCAAATATTAAGGAACAGTGATACTTATGCAACATATACACAAGTCCAACAAATTTGTCTGAAGTCAACGGTGTCTTCCCAAATAAGGGACTGTATTAATTTGTGTGTAATTCAGAGTACATCCAGTATTAAACCTGCCACCACTTACCCTTCTAAACCATAAATCGCAATGAGAAAATAATAAACATTTGCAACGCTGACATTGTTAAGGTACATCTTAATTGCATTTCCTTTTTCATTGTACCTGAGGTGGTCTGCAAAGTGCCTCAATACACGGGTCAAAAAGGACAAATGGACACAAAAAGAAGGTCCTCCTGAAATGTGCAAATCAAGGTCTCCATCTTTAAGATATACAGGAATAATTGGCACCGACGGTACTGACTGACCCCCTATGGGATTGGAAGGATCAGCATTGTGTAAATTGATGACTGGGAAAAGGTCCATTGTAAGATGATGCGGATTGTGTTTAACTTCTGATGACAAGATTGCGCACGTCATATTTAAATCTTACATCTGAAACAGGATTGAGTTCAACTTCCCTCATCAAAATGCATACAGCTTTCATAATTTGACAAGCAAAATTTGGTATTACAACGGAAACCAAATGTGAGAACTTTAAAATCAAGTGACTGTGCTGAGAACAAACACATGTCTCAGGTGGTTTAATTTCTCACAGCGGAGAAAGAGTCAGGACATACCTAACTTTGGGCAAAGACCTTCACGAGACAATTTTCAAGAAACTAGATCTCTGTGACCTAGCATCACTCACAAATACGCATTGCAAGTTGCGTAAATATGTTCATGAACATGTCAGAAGAACTATCTCAAGGATCTTTAATGGACTTGGTTTCAATAGCCAACACGTTCTCACCCTATTACATGAAATGAAAAGCACAGTTTTTCCACTCCACACCTGTCTTCAAAAATTGAGCCCACATGTCATGCTTTATCAGCGTCCCTATATACAAACACTGCCCCCACACCTGTCTTCAAAAACTGAGCCCACGTGATGTGCTTTATCAGTGTTCCTATATACAAATGCTGCCACACTTGTCTTCAAAAAGTGAACCCACATGATGTGATTTATCAGTGTTCTAATATACAAATGCTGCCCTACACCTGTCTTCAAAAAGTGAACCCACGTGATGCCACACCATGCCTGTCTTCAAAAATTGAGCCCATGTGATGCCACACCACACCCTGTCTTCAAAAATTGAACCCACATGATACTACACCACACTTGTCTTCAGAAATTGAACCCATGTGATATGCTTTATCAGTGTCCCTATATACAAACACACCACTCCACTGCGTTGTCAAAAATTGAACCCACATGATACCATTTCACACCCATGTCATCAAAAAATGAACCCACATGTTATGCTTTATCAGTGTTCCTATACACAAACACTGCTCTACACCTGTCTTCAAAAAATGAACTCCCCCCCCTTTTTTTTTTTTGAAAAACAATGTAAAATACAGTAAAAATAATCAAGTTGATTTCAAAATTTTGTACAAATGTTTTTGTCAAAACCATAGAAAAAACATTGTAACCAAATGCAATGAGCCATTACTATAATAAGGTGTTTTACCGGGTGGTGTGAAGAGGTCTTTCTTAGCTAGCCTCCAAGCATATGATCATGTCCAATTTTATTGTGTCTATAAATAACAGAAGTTCAGTTACAAAAGAACACTCATGTGATTTGCTTAAGCAGATATGCAAATATCTTGCTATTTTGATGTCATGTGACTTCTACTTGAAAAATGTGTGCTATCTAAGATTTTACTCTGTAGGGTGCTCTCTGACCGCAAAGTCCACTACTTCTTCCTTTGCTATTGATTCAAAAACACTTCAAAAATATACATGTCAAGAATAGTGTATAGTGTATTACAACGCAAGGTATGCTCTCACTATGAAATGGAAAGGATGGAGCATTGAACACGTGTGTTGACAAATCATGTAGGTAGAGTCAGAATCCATATCCATCACCCAGGGTGCGTTCAGTGCCTGGACAGCATGGATCGACGGCACATATATGGGCCACCCACTGAGGCCACTTGCGGAGCGTTGTGTTGAATTTGTATCCTCAACTTACATATTTCATGATGGTGTTTGTGAATTTGCCAGATGGTGTTGTCATGGCAGATTTCATATTGACAAGATTCAAAAAACGCAAAAGTCACGTTTGGATAAGCACAGTAGACTTGGTCATGAGAAATGAAGTTCATCACAGTGGATGAATAAAAGTCTTCCATTGGCTTTAAAGGGCTTAGTGTGATCAATTCAAAAACGTTGACTTGAACATGACTCCGGCACAAAGTTTTGACTGACGGTTGTGGCAGGCAGCAGCAATGAGACATCCTGGCATGTTCTTATTGCATCAAGGGATAGAAATGTTGCCATCATAGTGTTGAGCCTTGAGAGGATTGATTCATAATATATGATTCATTCCATGAACCAGGACAATGTACCATCATGACCTGCAGCTAAGGTTAGAGAAAGCTGGAGAAAAGAGACTAAGCATACAGATTCAATGGAATCTGCTATGATGTCGCAACTGGGAAGACTTCAAAACAATGTAAGTCATAGGAGCAAATCCTTCGAGTCTTGAATGCTGTGCTTTAAAAGTCTGAAGTCAAAACCTTCCTTTCAAAAAGTCTCAATTTTGCTCTTGGCCTCTGGCTTTGTGAGTTTGGCCAAGTTGTGTCAATCCTGTTTGTCATCAACAAAAAAGATCAAGGCCAGTGTTGCCAGATTTACCATTGCTATAAGCAATTGACAAAGCGTGAACCATAATTGATCACTGGTATCTCCACTAGTTGATTCCTGTAGGTTGAGTGCACTAAGGAAATGTTCTGCTGCTTCTTTATGAGCACCAATATTCAGGCCTCAAATACATGCATAAGACCCTTGAGGCTGATAAAGGAAGGTAAGGACATACAAGCAACACCAACATTGTAGATAGCATGAGTATAGGTTGGTCAAAGCTGGAGGGCTTGCTGATATGCACCTAGGGCCTCCTCAGGCTTGCTTCCATTTGAGAGACAGGAGCCAAGTCTGTTCCAGAGCGTATATAATCCTGCTACCAGTTGAAGTGCGGTCTCATACGTATTTTAGAACATATCTTGGGTCGAACTGTCAAGGCACTCTCGAAACAATCTTTGGCTCTTTTGTACTCGCCATTTGTGTAAAACAAGACACCCAAACTAAATTGTACATCAGGATCAAGTACTCCTTCCACATGTTGTGAGCAGGCCAACATGAGGAACAATTTGGTAATGCAATTGTGTGTGTCCCATGACAAATGTGTTGTCATTGCTTGAATGGTAAACTGCGGAACTTCCAAGGAGGGATATCTGGCTCTCAACCAGCAAAGAAGCATTGTATGAGAAGCATGGTCATAGGATTCATTTGTGAACAAGATGGCAAGTGACTGACATCATGTTCATGATATATAGGTTGAAATTAACTGGTCTGACATACCAACATGCCAGCTCCACCACCGTTAGCTGCCTCTGCTAACTTAATACCCTCCATGAGTGATTGCATACCGGCTTTCTCACTTCATCCATGACCTGTGTTTCACCCAACAATATCCATGCCTCATATTCACCTTCTCCCAATTTGCCTTTCTGGATTGCCACTTCAAGTAGAAGGCCAGCTTCCGACAATGAACAATTTTGTTCCAGCAAAGCTTTTGCATCACTGAGTAAGGACCGAGTGATTGAGGGATCCATGTACTTGTTGTTTGAGTCTAATCTAGGTCTTGGAACAATTTATGAATGTGACAACATAAGGAAGGCATACCAAAGACATATTTCACAAGAATGAGAATACCCTCAGCGTTGAATTTCAAGGGCTGTTCTCCAAGATTGGTCCCATTGAAATTGCTTACACCGCTTTCCCAGGAATTTTGCATTGCTGCATCATAGTCATGGTCCAGTTTGTTTTGTTGATCAGACATCAATTGATTGACTTCAGCCTCCCATTTTGCCACATCTTTTTTGGGCGGAGGTAGATCTGATTTCTGGAGATGATCCCAAACTCTAACAAAAGCCGTGAATCATTGTCATTGTATACAAAAGGCAGAATCCTCACTGTTTGAAGTCCATCTCGGCAGTGGAAGCTTCCAGGGACATCATTTTCATGGCATTCTCAAGCTTGGTAATGCCATCCAGGATCTCTCCAATGCCTGAACTTGTTTCTTGAACAGGCAACAAAGAAGCAGCCACTTGGGCAAACACTGCTTCAAAATCGACCTCTCGAGCCTTGCCCTTGCCCTTACCAATGGTATCAGAGACATTCAAACTTAGCTGCATGAATCCAAAATTCATTGCCATAGGTAAAGAAGTTCCATAAGAGCTTATTGGATTCATGTATGTCGTTTGTTGTTGATCTATTAGGCTGATTAAGAGGAGAAAAAAGTATTGGATACAAAGAAACGTACAATCAAAGAGAACTGATGTAGGATGGTGCGTTTGTTGAGGAGGTGAAGGCAGCTGAGATGAGGCCCTGAATTCTGCAGCCCATGCACCTTGTCCCTAAGATTCCTCTAGCACACAAAATTGTTGTTGCTCAAGAGCCCAGGACTCACTTGCACCTCCAGCTATATTATTGACTCTGGACAAATTGGCGGCATAAGATGATATATACAGAAGTGCTGGACCCATTTTCTGAGTGTCGCCCATGAAAAATTGTCATGCCAGAGTCACATCCTGCTGATTTGTGATGACAGGAGTAGTTGCTGGGAGTTGGTGAAGCTATTGTAAGATCATTTACATGAGGGGTAACTGCTTTGAAACAATCCAGCTTACCCTAGAGGAAGATGCACCTGTAGATCTGTCCTAAGAAATTGTTGAATTAGTCTGGATGAAACTGCTGAAGAGAAGAAGCTACTTGTTGAAGGCTGTGGTCTCCTTCAGTAAATTTTGACTGACGCAATGTGCAACATATTTGCAAACCAAGTAACCACCAGTGATGAGGATACTTGGTCCATCTGATATTTTGCAAGAAGGAAGTGCACAACAATGCCGATCATGCCAGACGGGCAGAAAGTATCCAGATTGTTGGGATAAAAAGTTCATGGATTCAGTGCAAGCAAGACAGCAGAACCTCTGACAACGCTGTTTGTCTGATGCAATAAGTGCAGAATGTGAGGACTGTCGAATCCTAAACCACCAAAAATTCGTAGGACATTGTTGGACACAAATGTTTGAACAATGGTTCACAATTTTCTGCATGTGTTCCCTCCCAAGTATTTTTCTCCCAAATTCAGCTGACAGACAATATGGTCTCCAATATCCATTGGCAGTTGCAAGAACGTGCATTGATCTGTAGAGAGACAAGAAGAAATATAGGTCGCACCATGTGATGTAGCTATACCTTGGGAGACATCCTTGCTCCTAACTGTCACAACCTGCTAACCCCGCAGCCAGCTCCGAACCTTGCCACCACCCCCGGAGGTCTTAGAGAACAACTTCTCCACTAGCCCCACAGCCTTGGACCAACCCCTGCCAGTGATCTCATTCCCACAACTATCACTAATGCCACTGTCAATCACCTCGGCCATCACTGAGCGCTCCCGAGAAGTCACTCAGACCCTCTGGACATCACCAACTCTTCCTGAACATTGCTGGTAATAAGACTCTGGCAGAGCTCAGCGCACCAGCACTATTTTTAGCGACTTATGTTTTGCAGCTAGCAGGGATCAAACTCAGGCTACAGGACGCGACGTGCAGGACCACGGGACTTAGCAACCACATGACTTGGCAATCACCTGCTACTCACCTGACTCCAGCCCAGCCCCCTTCAAGTCCCCAATCAATGATAACCGATGCCAGAGCCTTTAGTGACGCCTATCAAAGTCCAGTGCTTCTCAAAGATCCGACGTCAGATCACTTTAGCGACGCTTAGTGACTTATGCAAGACAGGTCCACAGGATGGTTTCAGATATTAGCAACGCTTACAGTTGATCCGACGCTTAGCGACCTATGTGAAACAGGCCTCCTTGATGGTTTCAGGCCTTAGTGACAGTCCCTGTGCATTTGGCCTTTTTCACTGCTAGGATGTTAAGTTAATGCTTGCCGACTTGACAGATGCCATTGCTTAGCAACTTTCACGTTCCATTGTACTTGTCTCCATTTTTTGTGATTAATTAATTAGTGACTTTTTAGTTTAATTACCATGGTGGCCTAGCGCCTATAAATACTGTACATATTTTGTCTTAGCCATCATCAAATTGTACGCCCCACAGTTCAGATCTCATTTCAGCGCATTCTAAGTCCTCAGAGTCACTAAGTGAATCAGTCTTGCCAACTTCACCTCACCAGCTTCAACTACCGACTTTTGTATTATGGTGCCATACAGGCACATCGTCGCCAACGTTTACGTCGCTAGAGTCCTTGCCGACTTCTAGCACCCTAGCGCCTTGCAGACTTTTGGCTTAGATCGTGCAGACTTTTGGCTTAGATTGCGCAGACTTTTGGCTTAGATCGCTAAGCAACCGGTTTATTTCTCTAAGTTCAAATCACACTAAAAAGACTAGGCTTTTGGGACCCTGCCCAGGACTCTCTCAAAACATTAGCGACCGCCCAACACTACTCATTTGTGAGGCGCTAAGTTTACCATCTACCAGAACAGTGCTTAGCAACTTTCAGGTGTCATCACCGGCCCCCTCTGGCAATCATGCCATTATGCGCATCACCCAGCCATCACGTTGCCCCCCTCACACATCACTGCCCCTGGAAGCCCCTGATGCTGCCACCACCTGATTGCCACCAATATCCGCCACTCTACTCAATTGGAACCTGTCAGGGGACTTCCTTTTCTGGCCATCCTGGGGATCTCCGGGACCCCCCCGGGCTTCCTTTTTCAGCCATTTCCCTTTCTGGTCATCCCAGAGGTCTCCGGGATGCTCCCTTGCAGTCGTCGGACTTCTCCAGGATGTTGTACAGTCGTTCTCACGCCCCCGCCCCCGTACTGATGCGCCACGCCATGGCAGAGGAATCCTTAGACTTGTTCTCTTCGGATTTCCCTCTGCCAGGTGATTAGTTATTTCCCTGTAATATGTACTGTCCCTAATACACTTCGGATTTCCCTCTGCCAGTTGTGTGACTTAGCCGCAACCTCCGGAGGTCGCCCTTACAGAACCAACACCCACCAACTCGTATAGAGTCCTGGAGCTGCACTCAGACCAGAGATCAAGGGGTTGGCCCGGGACATAGCCATAGGAGTACTTAACTGGTGGGATGGGAACTTAGTTGATAGTCTTGATATTTGCATAGCCCCACCGTATTGTTGCCCAGTGTTTTGTTTTGTGTCTCTCAATCTATTTTGCTTGTGTTTTGTGACTCCGTCCCATATCGTGCCTGTTTTTAACTCCGTCTTGTCTTGTGTCTTGTACTCGTCTTGAATCTCTCACTTTGTACTTCTCTTTTGCTCTCTCTCTCTTGCAACTTTTTCCTGGTTTAGTCCCAACTCATGTTTTTCTTCCCTGTTACAGATTTTGACTCTTCTCCAATCCTGGCCTTGTTTCTAGGAACACTCCAGATTTGTTTCTCTGCGTCTCTCTAAGTCCCGGTCTAACTCTATCTAATCTTGCCTTGCCCGCGTGGCTCAAATTGTAGAGCCCATAACCTTCCTCGTCTCACCTCCCTTAATCAACATCGCCCCTCGGACTTACCCAGAGCCCTGCGTGTCACGACCCACCAATCCCACATTCAACTCCGGGACCTCAAATCCACCCCCACACTCCTGGAGGCCCCGGAAGACAACCCTCCACCAGCCCATAAGCCGGATCCAACCCCCTGCCAGCAACCGAAGACGCCAACCCCAATTGCCTCGGCTATTGACCCCATCAACCCGGATACTACCCACCATTCCCAGGAAGTCACACAACTCCCTCCAGATATCACCAGACCTCCCTGGACATTGCCACCCCTCCGATCACACCAACACCCACGCCATCTGGCCATCATGTCACACTCGGCCATCACCCTACACATCACCACCCTGGAAACCCCCAACGCTGCCGCCACCGGATTGCCACTGACACCTGCCACTCTACTTGATTGGAACTGACACCCGCCAACTTGTATAGAGTCCTGGAGCTGCGCCCAGACCCAGAGATCAAAGAGTTGGCCTGGGACATAGCCATAGGAGTACTTAACTGATAGAATAGAGACGTAGTCGATAGTCTTGATATTACCTACCCACCTGCCTACCTACCTACCTACCTGAATTGCTTGGATTACCGTATTGTTGCCCCATGTTTTGTTTTGTGCCTCCCAATCTAGTCTGCCTGTGTTTGTAACTCTATCCCATATTGTGCTTGCTTTTAACTTTGTCTCATCTTGTGTTTTGTACTCGTCTTGAATCTCTCACTTCATACTTCTCTCTGCCTCTCTCTTTCTCTCAACTATTTCCCAGTTTAGCCCCAACTTGTGTTCCCTTTTTCCGTTATTGATTTCAACTCTTCTCCAGTCCCAGCCTTGTTTCTAGCAACACTCTGGATTCATTTATCTGTGTCTCCCTAAATCTACCTAATCTTGCCTCGCCCACTTGGCTCAAATTGTAGAGCTTGGAACTCTCCCCGCCTCACTTCTGTTAATCAACCTTGCCCCCTGGACTTATCCAGAACCCCGCATACTTGCCCCCTGTTTCATGGTTTGCCCCAGAGATCCTTTGAACGCTTGCGCCCGTCCCAAAGCATAGCGTCTTACCTGTGGAGCCCTTGTAGGTCCTGGAATTGTACACCAGAGCTATTGTATCTTCCTGTAAGGGTCTCGCTCAGTGGACTGAGCCCCCATGATCAGCAGAACCTGACACCGCGCACTTGCCTCCTGTCTCGTGGTTCACCCTGGAGATTCCTTAAATGCTCATGCCTGTCCCAGAGCATAGCACTTTGCCCCTGGAGCCCTTGTAGGTCCTGGAATTGTATATCGGAGCTATTGTGTCTTCCCATAAGAGTCTCCCCCAGTGGACTGAGCCCCCGTGGTCAGCAGAACCTGACACTAACCTGCCTTGTTAATTGTGTGGTGATCTTATTTGATAAACATTGCTTTGTCGCCTCTCCAGCATCTGTTTTTCTACAATCAGTTTTTGCAATGTAAAGCCAATTAGCTTGAACATGTGCACCTAATTTGTTAATCTTCTTTGAACATGGCATAGTAATCAATGTCAATCAGGATGCCTTGCACAACAAACATACAGCAACATATTGCATTAAACAATATAACAAAATCAACAGGGTCTTCATCATGAATGCAAACCATGTACGGAGCTCTACAGTAAAGAGGCCTGTCCTACCAGATCTAGCAAAATGAGGTGAAAGCTGAGCAAGAATGGACCCATGAACATGGAACAGGAACTCACCTATCAAAATGATAAGATTGCCATCTGGAAAACAAACAGGTGCACCAACTGTGGAACCCTGTTGTAAAGCATGAAACTTCCCACATGAGTGTATCAAACTCGACCAATATTGAGGGAAAGACAGAACGCACACGACCTGCGACAGAAGCATAGAGCCCAGCAATCTCAAATTGATCACCAAGGTGTAAGAGCAAATCTACACCAACAGTACGACATCCAATAAGATCACTAAGAACGTGAGCAACAAACTACCACGTCCACAGATAAAAAAACATACTTGTCCAACCCATACATGGCTTTGAATAACACCATAAAGTTGGCAGCGTCTTTACTGAGAAAACAAACGGTACATGGATGCACAAGATGGTGAGGACAGTGCAGCCACAAATTTGAAAAATGTATCGAGTGTTGAGCCAACTCAGAGGCATGGACTCAAAAGGTCGTCAAACCCACTAAAATGATTAGATTTCCATTGGAAAAGAAGACAGGATTGATGTTCAAATAGGCAGGGTCACTCAGAAGAGGTAGAAGGTGGAGTGGAAGGGGAAACAACAACATGCATGCAACAAGGACGAGATAGAGAGGAAAATAGAACAAAACTATGATTTCATATTTTTATTTTATCTTATATGTATGACAATGTCAGAAGTGCCAAACATCTGTCACAATCAAGTTTCAAATACTAAGACAAAACCGCGAGCAGGCTGGACAGCGAGAAGAACTGCATTGAATGTATTATGACTTGAGAGAAAGCAAAGCAGGGTGTCATTGACGCAGTCCAAAGGATGGTGTTACAGTGTACTGGTAAAGTCAAAAACGTGGTGGGCAGGAAAAACATAGAGACTCCTAAGCTCTATCGGGGGTGTAGAAGGTGTTCTAGACAGACGACTGAGGGTGAACCGCTAGGGTTCTAGACAGGCAACATGGACCGGGACAATTGAGCGGTGTCAGGGGACAGGTCCTCGGACCATCCACCCTAGCCTTGCTTAGTCTGTGCCATCCAGACCGCTCTGGCCCTATCCTGCTCCATCCCTATCTTGGCATCGACACCTGGCAGGTCAGCTGGTCTTCGGACCCACTCTACTTGCCGGCAGGCCTTTATGCCATTGGCTGGCTTACTCATGCTGACTGTTGCTTACTCATTAGTGCTTAGTACATACCGGCCCTATTAGTCAATACACTATAGTCATAGTGTATCCGATGTAGTATATAAGTAGGACTGGTGGATGGAACATCCCCAGTCCTAGCAATAGCATTGCTTCTGGGTATACACATTAGCATTACTGTGAGCTCCTTAGTGACAACCTTGCCTTCTGCTCTCGCCCTCCTGCTCCACTCCTTGTCGGTGGCCTGCCTTCTTGCCTGCCAGTTGCTTGTCACTGTGCTCACTCAATACTTGCCCCACTTGGTGGTTGGCTTGTCTGCCTGGCTTTCCACGATAGAGCATCTCCTTACAAGTGGCCTGGCAAACCAACAAAAAAAAAGGCTTGGCAAAAGCCCATTCACCGACATAGAACTCACTACTAAAGTAGCAGGAATAAGTAGCAGGAACATAATATACAACATCTCTACTTATTTTTTCTCAGAGTGAAGAAAGTCCCAAACCACTCCTGGTAGATCCTCCATTGCCATTCTTCCCCCACACACACACACACACACTTACTTTATTTACACATTCTGACCTGATATTCTAGTCAACCCTGATTGACCCACCCACAATCTCCATCTTTGTGCACGCAAACAACTCCCTGCTCACAGGGCAGGAAGGCACAAAGCTCACATCTCAAATGATCCAAGACAGGATTTCCAAAGAGGCCAAGACAAACATCGCATTGACCATCTTGCCGGGCCCAACATCCAAGTCACTCAAGCTGCATGGGCATGGCATGCTCCACCTCAGCGTTCTCCTTGAGATGCTCTGCCAAGAGGGCTTTGAGCTCAGCATGGGCCCGCCCAAGGCCATCATGATTCCTGACCCTAATCCCAGTGCACCCCATGGCCAAATGCTTGAGCCAATTGAGGAGTGCACAGTGCTCGTGAAAGAGGAGTACGCAGGGAGCGTTGTGCAAAAACTCACAATACGCAAGGGGGAGATGCTTAGCTATGACATGGACAAGGACAGTTGGGTCAAGGTCATTATGGATATCCCAGTGCATGGGTTGATTGGGTATATGGCAGGGGAGTTCAAGAATGATGTGCATGGTCATGGGTAAGTGCAGAAGCTACCTTCCTCACAAACGTACCTTATTTGAACCATAGAACAATCAACCACATCTTCAAAGCCTACCAGCTCTACTGTGGTGCAATTGACACAGGTTGCAATGGAGCTCTCATCTCCATGGCAACAGGTGAATCCTCTGGATACACTATCACCCCCCTCCAAGCACGCAGAACAATGTTTATTCACCCCGGTGGCCAAGGTAAGGGTTGTTACTCCTTGCTCCCATTGTCATTAATCCTTATACTAATACCCACAATCCTGCAGTCTACCCTGGCATGGTAATGGGCGAATCTTCTAAATTGCTTGACATCTACATGAATCTGTGTCTGAAGAAACAACTAACAAACGTCCAGAGCATTATTGCAGACAAAAAGATTGTGCTCTCCTCCCCACACATCATGACGCTCAAGGAGATGCTTGTGTACATGGGTGACGACGAGCTTGTCGAGATTACTCCTGCAAATGTGTGGCTGGGGAAGGTCGTGCTGGATCCTAAGAAGAGGATGGCATCAAAGGAAACAAAGAAGAAGTAAGGCTGGATGAAAAGAATATATTGCTATTTTTTACTAGAGTTTTTGATGTAGATAATCACATGTATACCCTGCCCGCTGTTTCACTTGATAACATAGAGAGTGGATATAATTATAGACAGCCATCTCATTGATTGTTTGCACTTGCTGCTATGGAGGAGTTTAACGTTTATTTTTGTTACTTGTCTATTAAACATTTTTTTATCTAATCCAATCTTTTCTTTTTAAAAACTATGTTTAAACAAAAAACTATGTCTTAACATGGAACTTTAGACATGATGTGACCATGACCATATTGTTATGTAAGCATTTGTGTATACATAAATCCTGTGTTTTCCAGCAATCTTTTCCTTGTATCTTTTACCAGTCTCAAATTTGTTATGCTTCTTTTCTCTCTGTTTGGATGTGGGCTAGGCTTATTCTTGTATTTCTTTGCATTTTGAGGCTGTCCACCACCCTTTGCTCTGCTCATTCATGTTGATCTTCTTTTTTTATCACTTTTATACATCTTATTGTCCATGTTGTGGTCACTGCTTCATATGTCAATCATTTGTTTAGATGCAACTTACTTTTCATCACTCTGTATCTTGGTTGGTCTATTGTATTGTTCATCCTAATGGTGTCTCCTCATTTTGGAGTTTTCCATAAACTGTATCTCAAAAACCATCATATTTCTACTATCTTCCATAATGTATGTTGTCGTAAGGCCTGCATTTCAACAGTGTATGCTCCATGGAGTCTTCACAGTCACATCCTTCTACTTTGGCACTGCTATTCATCCTATAAGTTCTCCCAAACCATAATCTACTGCCCGTTTCTGCTTTCTCTTCTTTATTGTTGGCACATGAGTTCTTTGTATGTATCAACAGTTGGGATGTTGTGGGAGACAGCTCCATTTGCAGTATTGGGATTATCCGGTGTGTTTCTGGTTTCTTCTTTGTCTATAAATTCTCTGACAAATCTTCAATACTCTCTGCTTTCTCTCTATTCTTTGATATTTTATTACTTTATAGGTTTCTATATGCATTCCATTCACCTGAGCTTCCTGCTCAACCCCTGGTCTTCAATTTGTTACTATATTTATTAATGATGTTTGAAATCTGTGACATTTTACTATAAGTTAAGTACCTTGACTTCATCCTTTTATATGAGGGTGAAATTTGTGTAATCACATGTTCATCTCTTACATACTTTCTTTGTACCATGTCAATCCCTTGAAATTTTGACTACTACCAGTGTAATCATCAGTTTTACACATGATGCTAACAAACACTGCTGTCATCTGATATACCGGGTATTTAATGTAGTTTTGTAAGTGTTCTCCTTGTACTGATGTTTTGCACAAAAAATGTCATGTTACACAAATTGTTTATTAAGAGTGGACTATATCTCCCATTTATAATTAGTTAGATCTCAGTTATTCCATGCTTGCAACGGCCCATACAAGCAGGTCAAGTTTGTCATCACTTGGACTTGCAACGTCATACACCCGATGGTCTTCTCTCATTCCACCGTGACAATGAATTATTTATCAGGCGATGAAATATACTGTGGATATCCAAATTTAATCTTCAAATTTCGGAACGTCATAAACAGCAATTTGGCTGGCGCAGGCATCCAGGATCCGAGATTGTTCGCAAATGGTCTCATCACATATGCCAAACGGGGGTATGACTACAGAGCCAATTTGGCAGATTGGTCAGAATACAATGACCACACTTGTGGAGTGCCTCCGTGGTGTCCAGGGACAATCTGGACTG
>QLOM01000536.1:0-34484 GCA_003313785.1 Termitomyces sp. MG148
AGTATGGGGGCGGGGACGTGAGAACAACTGTACAACATCTTGGAGAAGTCCGACGACTGCAAGGGAGCATCCCGGAGATCTCCAGGATGGCCAGAAAAGGAAATGGCCAGAAAAGGAAGTCCGGGGGGTCCCGGAGATCTCCGGGATGGCAGGAAAGGAAGTCCCCTGACAGTTGCTGTGCTGGCCCCTTCTAGGGAACCCACTTTGTCCACCCCAAAACCCTCTACCCAGTCTGCACCACCTCCTCCCCCTATGGCCTCTATGCATGACTCTACCACGGACTTCCAAGAACCTGCTGATTGGGATGATCCGTCTCCTATGCAAGCCTTGGTAGCACTTTCACTGCCCACCAGCTTGCCTATTATCAGGGGACTCCTCATTGCTCCCTTCTTTCACTCCTTATCCCTTCATTCTTCCTCTATTTATTTCCTTATTTCTGCTGTCACTCTTTTACTTTCCTGCTTCTATTCTTTCAACACTATCTATTAGTACCATTCTCAGCCCTTGAGGTGCTCTGGTTCTTTAGTTATCATTCAAACAAGTGTAGCCAACGCTTCCAGAGGCTTAGTCATCTCAAGGCTAGCCTCCAAATTACTAAGCAAGTCACATGAGACATGTGCATGACCTCTGGCAATGGTAATTTCTGAGTTTTTGATTATTTTCGGAGATTTTCCTTTTTTAGATTATAAATTTTATTGTGGCTTTTGTCATGCTATACAGTTACTTCCCATGCTTCTGGAGCCTTGGAAGTGTCACTCCTGGCATAGGGAATCCCTAGACTTGTTCTCTTTGGATTTCCCTCTGCCAGGTGAGTAGTTATAGTGGTATTACCTATATATATTCTAATATACTTTGGATTTCCCTCTGCCAGCTGTGTGACTGAGCCATAGCCTCCAGAGGTCGCCCTTACACCTATGGCCCTCTCTACTCCGACTCCAGCTCCGTTGTCCCTCATGGTCATCAACTATGCCTTTGGGCATTATGCTCAGGACTTCTGAGGCACCTCTGCATGGCACTAACACTGCTCAATGCTCTCGCTCGACCCGGGGAAGGTAAACACTGTTCATTGAGGCGACAAACCTAGAGGAGGGGCTGATGTCAGGGGACTGGTCTTTGGACCATGTCCAACCCTATTCCGAGCTTAGTCCAATGATACACCTATTCCTAGCAGATCTGACCAGCCGCTCAGCCCACTCTTTTCCCTTCCGTCTTGCAGTAGTCAGCCTTGATAGGTCATATGCCTAGACCTTACTCAGCATTGATTATTGTTAGTCATACTCCTTTACATACCAGGGCCTGATTAGTAAACAGTATTAGTAATAGCACAGCCACCAATGTAGTATATATAGGCAGCCTATGAGATAGAATATCCCCAGGCTGAACAATAGCAGTGTTCTTCTGGCCTATCCACTGAACCAACCGTAAGCTTATCTAGTGCTGTTTGACCCTCTGTTAGCCTTGCTTGCCTCTTGCCCAACTCCTGCCTGCCTCGCTTGACTCTTGCTTGCCCCTCACATTGCCAACTCTGTGGAAGGAGTTCCGCAGATGTCAAGCGTTCCCCTTACAATGTGGCGCCAAAAGGAGCATTATTCCAAGTGATCAGAAGGAGCACTGTCAAGAAGATGTATTAGACAGCAAGGGAGACCTTTGAATTGATATTCAAGAATGCACTGCACACCCTTGACCTATCATTGAACCTGATCTTGATAAATCATTTTGACAAGACTGGCTTCAATGTGACTTTTGGTGGTGGACATGTAAGATTCAATGACCCAAGTAGAAGAGAGGTACTCCAAGGTACAGGTACCAGGGGAATGTACCTGCTCAGCTTGCTAGAGACCTTAGAACCCCTTGCCTACTGGCTCCAACTGCCTGTTGGTATGCATTGACTGCACTTGGTCTTCAATGTGGTCAAGCTCTTGCCTGCCCTGGGCAATTCCATCCCTGGCTAACGAGCTCCCCCTCCGCCACTTCCTGTCTTTGCCAACAATGGAGCAGAGTACAAAGTAGAAAAAATCCTAGACAGCTGCCTATTTCAATGTAAGCTACAGTACAAGGTCAAGTGGAAGGGCTACGGTATCAAGGACAACTCCTGGGAACCCACCAAAAACGTTCATGTGCCCACTCTTGTCCAAGACTTCCACCACAATCACTCCGAAGCACCCTGAGTCATCTGCTGCCTCTACTCCATCTCTCCAACAGACCATGCTGTTTACAATCTGTTCTACCCAGTGCATTGAGACACTGCACTCTAGGAGGGGGTGATGTCAGGGGACTTCCTTTTTCAGAACCCCAGAGTTCTCCAGGACGCTCCTGTGCCTTCTGAGAAGTACTGCATAGTCATTCCCATGCCTCTGCCACCCATGCTAATGCGCCGCACCATGGCAGAGGAATCCTTAAACTTGTTCTCTTTGGATTTCCCTCTGCCAGGTGATTAGTTATATTTCCTGTCATACTATACTGTATCTAATAAACTTCAGATTTCCCTCTGCTGGTTGTGTGACTTAGCCACAACCTCCAAAGGTTGCCCTTACAGATGTGGGATGTTGGAGTGCTCCCATGCAGGGAGAGGAGATCATGCAGTGTAAGGGTGTTGCACTAGTGGGGTAGGTGGCAGGGAGTTGGCTGCTGCCAGAGCAAGGCATTTGAGGAGCGTACAGAGGGAATCAGAGATGGTTTTGGTAGTTTGGCGGAGATGGGTGAATTTGGCAGTATGCTGGATAAAGGAGGCTTGGGTAAGCTGCACCTGTGTTTCTAGATAGAGCAGGCAGGTTCAGGCTTTCTTGCCAGAGGCTGTGGTGTTTGAGAGAGCTTCTGAAGCAGCCAGCTGAGACATAGATAATGTTGGTGCTTAAGCCTAGTAAAAAAGCAACAGATAGGAGCTGGATGAATTTCAGTGGCTATAGGAGGCTTCCAGACTAGGATTAGGAGACTTGTTCTGCTGTAAGAGCAACCTCCAGAGGTTGCAGCTAAGTCACACAATTGGCAGAGGGAAATCCAAAGTTTATTAGAAATAGTACGGTACAACAGGAAATACAACTAATCACCTGGCAGAGGGAAATCCAAAGAGAACAAGTCTAAAGATTCCTCTGTCGCAGCGCAGTGCATCAGCATGAGTAGCAGAGGTGTAGAAACAACTATACAGTACTTCCCAGAAGGTGCAGGAGCATCCCAGAGATCTCTGGAACTTCCCAGAGAACTCCAGGGTTTTGAAAAAGGAAGTTCTGAAAATAGAAGTCCCCTGACAATTTCCCTCTACCAGTTGTGTGACTTAGCCACAACCTCTAGAGGTCTCCTTACAGCAAAAGCTTTGCAATGCCTGGTGAATTATCTGTTTCATGAATGATGTCCATTGCAAGCCCTGGTTCTCAATCAGAAGACAAATCATTTGCTTTGGGTTTGTTACTACTAGCGACTCAGCTGCTATCACTACTATACCTGGCTTTACTTAAGTGCAGTGTGCTCCCTACAGAGGGTAAGAGTGAGCCCACACAATACATGGACATCACTCAGACAAGTGCTCTGGTACACAGCATGCTATTCTGGGCTGGTCAGCTTGAATAAACACTAGATGAGAAATCTGCAGACACTGAACTGTCAGTTAGCCAGATGATGCACTACCAAACAATGCACCCAAAATCTATTGCCAGGTTGAACAAGTAACAATGTGATGACAATGCACCTAGAGCACCACAACTAGCAGCAACTGCAGGAAAGGATGGCAATCTGCCACAGGTGAGGCATGAAAGCCTTAGGAAAGTTCTGGACTTCAAGTTTGAGTTTGACTCCTCTGACAAAGAGGAGAACCATTGGTTGCTATTGACCTTGTTGATCCAGCTCCAGCTGATGCTAGACTGTTTTCCAACTGTCTCAAAAAAAATAAATGCAGAAGCATTTACAATTATTGGCCGTTTGTAAGGGTGACCTCTGGAGGCTATGGCTCAGTCACACAGCTAACAGAGGGAGATCCTGTAAGCCTATGGCTTACAGATATCCACAATTGGCAAGAGCAGTAAGGATCAGACTGGATGCCATGAGTAAACCTTATATATTCATCCATAATCAACAAGAGCAGTAAGGATTGAACTGGATGCCACAAGTAAACCTTATATATTTCTATAATGTAGGAGATTATTCACAAATAGTTATATATAAGGCATAGTTGTAGCTGAAGTAGTTAGTCTCTTAGAATCTATACTTGTTCTAGTTCTGGTTTTCTGGATTGCCTTACAGTGAAGTCAAACAACTGTGTTTGCTTACAGAATTAGAGTATATACTAACAATATCCTAATAACTACTCACTTTGCAGAGGGAGATCCAAAGAGAACAGATCTAGGGATTTCCTATGTGAGGACTGATGCTTCTGGGGCTCTGAAAGCATGGGAAGCAACTATACAGATCGACAGAAGTGGCTAACCCTGTCAGGGGACTCCTCATCTCTCCCTTCTTTCACTCTTTATTCCTTCATTCTTCCTCTAGTTATTTCCTTGTTTCTGTGGTCACTCTTTTACTTTACTGCTTCTATTCTTTCAACACCATCTATTAGTACTATTCTCAGCCCTTGAAGTGCTCTGGTTCATTAGTTATCATTCAGACAAGTGTAGCCAATGCTTCCAGAGGCTTAGTAAGCATTCAGAGGCTTAGTCATTGTGAGGCTAGCCTCACAATTACTAAGCAAGTCACATGAGACATGTGCATGACCTCTGGCAATAGCAATTTCCGAGTTTTTGATTATTTTTGGAGATTTTCCCTTTTCTAGATTATAAAATTTATTGTGGCTTTTGTCATGCTGTACAGTTGCTTCCCACACTTCTAGAGCCTTGGAAGCGTCACTCCTGGCATAGGGAATCCCTAGACTTGTTCTCTTTGGATATCCCTCTGCCAAGTGAGTAGTTATGGTTGTATTACTCAATATACTTTGGATATCCCTTTGCCAGCTATGTGACTGAGCCATAGCCTCCAGAGGTTGCCCTTACAGCAGAACAAGTCTCTACATTTCGGTCTGGGAGCCCCCTTTAGCCTGCTTGAGCCCTCTCTTGCTCTTTTAGGTCACTCCCCCACTGGATTACCTCTGCTTCTCTGTTGCTTCTATGACCCAACCAGCCTCCTCAGGTGCTCTCTTGGATGCTTCTGCCCCTCAGGATGATGCCTGGGGTTGCTTTCTTGCTCTAGAAACTCAGGTGCAGACTACTCAAGCTTCTCTCACCCTCCACACCACCAAACTTGCTGGATTATGTCAGGCATCTCTCATTCCCTTCAGGCTCTTAGAGCACCTCCCTCTCCCTCCTACCCCTCTCCAGGCACCTCCAGTTGGGGCTGACACCCCCCCAGTCCCTTGCTTTGGGGCCTTTCCCCCTGTTCATGCCAATATTCCTTGTTTAGCACTCCCAGATGCATTCAATGGTGACCAAGCCATGGGTGAGTGATTTCTGCAGTCATGTATCACCTATCTTCAGCTCAGGGTCCAAGGGAAAGAACTTGGTTCAAAACTCCTTCTTGAACTGATCCCAGCTTCCAAAGCTCTTTACTCCTCCAGGACATTGAAAAACTCATAGCACATATGTCAAAGCTTGTCCAGACTTCATGTAGGAAAGAACCCAGGCAATCTTGAGATTGTCAGAAGGAAAGGCTTCACCACTGCTAAGGTGGCAGCTCTTACTCTCCGAGACCCTCATTGATACAGACAGGGGAAGCGGACACTAGATGAGTACATTGACTCCTTCCAAGCTCTTGTTGAGCAGGCCTGCTATCTGGATGATCTTCAGCTCTGTCTCACCTTCTGAGATGGTCTCCTCCCCTCTCTCATGGATCAAATCAACAGTATGGCTGAAGGACAACCTGATGACATGTGTATTGAGTCCTGGTATCAGGTAGCACACGACCAGTGGCAGCTCATGGAGTTAAGGCATGAGCTCCACCAAAGAACTACTTTTCATGCTGCCTCACATGTACCTTTACCTGCTCATCCTTCCATCCCACATTCCCTTCCATTTTGTGCTCCAGCTCCAGCTCAGGTACTTGCAGCACGTCTTCTTCCTCTGAAAGTTCTCATGGAAGTTGATGCCTCCCACCAACGCTCCTCTCTTCCTCTCCTCTGTTGTTGCTGTGGAAAGCCTGGTTACTTTGCTTGATATTGCCCTCAGGAGTTGGAGATATGCTATCTCTCAGCCTTAGAGCAGGAAGAGCTCCTTCTGACTACTAGAGATGCTCAGGGAAACCCTTCTCCAGATGCACAAACTGTAAGCACCCCCTCCGATATACAAAATACCCCCTTGGTTAAGGCCTTAGCTGAGACCTCTTCTCCTTCTTCTGTCCAACGCCCACGTGTCCCAGCTTGGGAACGACACCTCCCTTGCCGCTATATTGTTGCCTCCACTCCCTCTCCTAACTCTCTGCATCTAAATGTTGAGATTGAGACAACTAACACTCAGCAGACTTGGAGCGTCGTAACTCTTCTGGATAGTGGTGCCACTGGGCTCTTCCTTGACACTCACTATGTAGAACAATATTGACTCACTACTTGGCCTCTCTCTTATCCCATTTCAGTCTATAACATTGATGGTACACTCAATGAAGCTGGATCCATCTGCTCAGTGGTGGATTTAGTCCTTTGTTACCAGACTCATTCTGAGCATGCTATCTTTGCGGTCACTAGCCTAGGGAAGCAGGACATTGTCAGGGGATTCCTCATCTCTTTTCTTTTCTTGTCCTTTATTTCCTTTTCTTATTCTTCTTTTCCTTTCTTGTCTATCTTTTTATCTTTAGTATAGTTCTCCCTTACCTTCTTTTACTAGTTCTGTCTGCTCTAGCTTACCTAATAAGCTGCATGTGACCCAATAACTACTGAGTCACATGCCAAAGCTGCATGTGATCCAGTAACTACCAAGTCACATGCCATGTCTGAGTTTTTTACTATTTAGGTTAAGATTAGCCACCTTGTTGATCTGTATAGTTGTTTTCCATGCTTCTGAAGCCTCAGAAGCGTCAGTCCTGGCATAGGAAATCCTTAGACTTGTTCTTTTTGGATTTCCCTTTGCCAGGTGAGTAGTCATTGTAGTGTTACCTATGCATTTTCTAATATACTTTGGATTTCCCTCTGCCAGCTGTGTGACTGAGCCATAGCCTCCAGAGGTCACTCTTACAGACATGATACTTGGATTCTCCTGGCTACGTGACCACAACCCTGAAATTAACTGGGCCAAAGGTAAAGTGAGTATGAGTCGCTGCCCCTGATGGTGTTTCACATGTGCCAAGGAGATTAGAGAGGAGCATAGAGCCTCAGTCCATGAGCATGCTGCTATACATGCTTGCCAAGTTAGACACTTCCTCTTTGCAGACCTTGACCTACTGGATACTCCCTCCTTGGTGTTCCCTTATAGAGAGGCCCTCTATGAGGACGTTGATAAGACTCTAGCAGAGCTCAGCACACCAGCACTATTTTTAGCAACTTATATTTTTAGCAACTTATATTTTTAGCAACTTATATTTTTAGCAACTTATATTTTTAGCAACTTATATTTTTAGCAACTTATATTTTTAGCAACTTATATTTTTAGCAACTTATATTTTGCAGCTAGCAGTGATCAAACTCAGGCTACAGAATGCAATGCGCAGGATCACGGGACTTAGCAACCACATAATTTGGTGATCACCTGCCACTCACCTGACTCCAACCCAGCCCCCTTCAGGTCCCTGATCAGTGATAACCGATGCCAGAGCCTTTAGCAACACCTATCAAAATCCAGTGCTTCTCAAAGATCCGACGTCAGATCACTTTAGTGATGCTCAGCGACTTATGCGAGACAGGTCCACGTAATAGTTTCAGATATTAGCAACGCTTACAGTTGATCCGACGCTTAGTGACTTACGTGAGATAGGCCCACATGAGGATTTCAGGCCTTAGCAATGGCCTCCATGCATTTGGCCTCTGGAATGATAAGTTAAAGCTTGCCAACTTGACAAAACAACATTGCTTAGTGACTTTCACATGTTATCATGCTGGTCTCTATTTTGATTGATTAATTAGCGACTTTTTAGTTTAATTACCATGGCGGCCTAGCACCTATAAATACTGTACATATTTTGTCTTAGCCATCATTGAATCGTACGCCCCACAGTTCAGATCACATTTCAGCACATTCTAAGTCCTCAAGAGTCGCTAAGTGATACAGTCTTGCTGACTTCACCACGCCAACTTTGTTTTACCAACTTTTGTCTTATGGTGCCATACAGGCACATTGTCACCAACATTTACATTGCTAGAGTCTTTGCTGACTTTTAGCACCCTAGCACCTCACAGGCTTATGGCTTAGATCGCTAAGCAACCAGTTTATTCCTCTAAGTTCAAATCCCACTAAAAAGACTAGGCTTCTGGGACCTTGCCCAGGACTCTCTCAAACACTAGTGATCGCCCGATGCTACTCATACGTGAGGCGCTAAGTTTACTATCTACCAGGACAGTGCTTGGCAACTTTTGGGTGTCATCAGCGCAAGCAGTGGGACCATGCTATTGAGCTTGCACTCAATGCTGAGCCCTCCAGCTGCAAGGTCTATCCTCTCTCTCCTTGAGAACAGAATGAACTTGATGCCTTCTTGCGGGAGAAATTAGATTCTGGTCGCATCCATCCTTCAAAGTCTCCAATGGCCTCTCTAGTCTTCTTCATTAAGAAGAAGGATGGTTCTCTACGTCTGGTTCAAGACTATTGAGTTTTGAATGCAATGACTGTAAAGAATCACTACCCTTTACCACTCATTTCAGAGCTTGTCAACAACCTCTGAGGTGCATGCTACTTCACCAAGTTGGATGTCCACTGGGGCTACAACAATGTGCACATCAAGAAGGTGATGAGTGGAAGGCAGCATTCCAAACAAATTGTGGACTCTTTGAACCTCTGGTGATGTTCTTTGGCCTTACTAATAACCTTCCAGACTATGATGAACAACATCTTCCAAGACCTCATAGTGGAGGGTGTTGTGTGTGTATATCTTGACAATATCCTCATCTATACCAAGACTTGAGAGGAGCACCATCAGATTACATGCATTGTGCTGGAACTTCTCTGCCAACACCAGCTCTATCTTAAGCCAGAGAAGTGTGAATTTGAGCAGACTAAGGTTGAATACCTTGGACTTATCATTTCCCATGGAATGGCTGAGATGGACTCAGTCAAGGTGGCTGGTGTGGCAGAGTGGCCAGAGCCCAAGAACAAGAAGGAGGTTCAGGCCTTCCTGGGCTTCACCAACTTCTACTGGAGGTTCATTCAGGATTTCTCACACCATGCCTGGCCCCTCTTTGATCTCACTACTAAGAACATTTCTTGGCACTGGGATATGACACAGCAGACTGCCTTTTTTGATGCCCTCAAACAGGCAGTCACTTCAAAGCCTGTCCTCCTATTCCCAGATGATGATTCTCCCTTCCAAGTGGAAGCTGATAGCTCAGATTTTGCTACTAGAACTGTTCTCTCTCAGCAGTCAAAGGAGGATAGTAAGTGGCATCCTGTGGCTTTCTACTACAAGAGTCTTAATGCGGTGGAGCACAATTATGAGATCTATGACAAGGAGATGTTAGCTATCATTTGGTCATTTGAGGAGTGGCAACATTTCCTTGAGGGTGCCAGGCATAAGTTTGAGGTGTGGACTGATCACAAGAACTTAGAGTACTTTTGGACAGCCAAGAAACTTAACTGCTGACAGGCTTGATGGTCCTTGTATCTGGCCTTTTCATTGCACCACGAACCTGGACAAAGCATGGGCAAGCCAGATGCACTTTCTAGGCAAGCTGATCATGGTTCTGGAGCTAGTGACAATGACAATATTGTACTTCTGAAGCCAGAGCTCTTTGCTATCTATGCTCTAGAGGGTGTAGTTGGCCAGGGAGAAGAAGCAAGCATCCTTCAAGACATCCACCAAGGTAACTGGGAGGGCACTCAAGAAGGTCTAGTAGCCAAGGCTGCTCTGGCCTTGCATGCTCAGAAGAGAGCTAGAGTGAAGTCAGTTTGCACTGACAAGTGGTCTTTGGAGAACGGTCTTCTCACCTTCTGGGGGCGCATTTATGTACCCAACCTACCTGACCTCCAGAGACAAATTGTCAAGCAGCATTATGATTCCCAGATTGCAGGCCATCCTGGCAGATGGAAGACACTGGAACTGGTCTCTTGGAATTACTGGTGGCCTCAAATGTCATGGTATATTGGCTTTTACACCTCCACCTGTGACTTCTGCCTTTGGACTAAACCTTGTTGTCAGCCTCCCATGGGACAACTTCATTCTTTGCCTATTCCAGCTAAGCGTTGGAGCATGGCCTCAGTAGACTTCATTGTTGAGTTACCAGATGCTCATGCATACGATGCAATCATGGTGATAGTAGATCTCTGTAGCAAGCATGCTCACTTCATTCCAACACACACCATCTACTCTGCTATAGGTGCTGCTAATTTGTACCAAAAGCATGTCTGGAAACTCCATGGGCTGTCCAATGCCTACGTCTCAGACCATGGACCTCAGTTTGTGGCAGAGTTTACTAGAGAACTGTATTGTCTGCTCCATATTAAACTCCACACCTCCACTGCCTATCACCCCCAGTCTGATGGCCAGACTGAGTGTGTCAACCAAGAGCTAGAACAGTATCTTTGGCTTTTCTGCAATGAATGACAGGATGACTGGGACGACCTATTACCTGAGGCTGAGTTTCAATACAACAACCATGTACATGCTGCCACCCAGATATCTCCTTTCCTTCTGGACACTGGTCAACACCCTTGGATGGGATTTGAGCCTTGTGGACAACCTTCAGAGAATAAAGCTGTTAACAAGTTCCTAGATCAGATGAAGCCAGCCTTAACTAAGGCAAAGAATGACATGGCCTGCTATTATGATTGTGGACGGACTCCAGCCCCCAAGTACAAGCCTGGAGATTGAGTCTATTTGGATGCCTCTGACATTGCTACCCCTTGACCTTCTCAGAAGCTCTTTCACCATTGTCTACGACCTTTTCCTATAGTAAAGCAGATAGGCCCCCTAGCCTATCAACTCAAACTGCCTAGTGGAATGAGCCAACTCCATCCAGTCTTCAATATGGTAAAGCTTTCTCCTGCACCAGATGATCCAATTCCAGGCCAACATCCACAGCCACCACTACCTCCAGTTCTGATAGACAACAGAGAAGAGTATGAAGTGGAATGGATCCTAGACAGCCGACTCTTCAGAAATAAGCTTCAGTTCAAGGTCAAGTGGAAGGGCTATGGAATTGAAGACATCTCTTGGGAGCCACAAGAAAACATCCATGCTCCTGTCTTGGTCCAGGAATTCTATCAACGGCACCCCAATGCTCCCTGGGCAATTAGAGGCATTTACTCCCTTTCCAAGGTCAACCAGGCTATTCAGAATTACTTTTACCCAGCACATCAAGACGCCGCACTCTAGAGGGAGGGTGATGTCAGGGGACTCCTCATCTCTCCCTTCTTTCACTCTTTATTCCTCCATTCTTCCTCTAGTTATTTCTTTCTGTGGTCACTCTTTTACCTTACTGCTTCTATTTTTTCAACACCATCTATTAGTACTATTCTCAGCCCTTGAAGTGCTCTGGTTCTTTAGTTATCATTCAGACAAGTGTAGCCAATGCTTCCAGAGGCTTAGTAAGCATTCAGAGGCTTAGTCATTGTGAGGCTAGCCTCACAATTACTAAGCAAGTCACATGAGACATGTGCATGACCTCTGGCAATGGTAATTTCTGAGTTTTTGATTATTTTTGGAGATTTTCCCTTTTTTAGATTATAAAATTTATTGTGGCTTTTGTCATGCTGTACAGTTGTTTCCCATGCTTCTAGAGCCTTGGAAGTGTCACTCCTGGCATAGGGAATTCCTAGACTTGTTCTCTTTGGATATCTCTTTGCCAGCTGTATGACTGAGCCATAGCCTCCAGAGGTCGTCCTTACAGACTCTGATTACTGTCCAATTATACGGCTATACCCTATTGAGGGAAAACCAATGAGCTCTAAGGCAATTAAAACTCGATGGTTTCATATCACAAGAGTGTGAGTTATATTGAATGCACGGCCATTTACATGTTTGCTGTGTGCAAGTACATAAGGCAGGTGACATAAAACCTCTCACACTGCACACAAAGGAGAGGTTGAGATTATAAGAAGCCACTCAGTCTACACAAGGCAAGGACTGGGGGAAAGAAGAGGGAAGCTTGTCTGCACTAGGCAAGGACTTTGCTGTATAGAGAAGAAACAGCCTGCATTTAGCAATTGCTGTCTTATTCAGTTAGTGATGCTAGTAAGTCACAAAAACAATGGAGGTTTGCAAAAACAGTCTGCATGCAGCAAGGGCTGTTGCATCAGGAAGATAGCAGGTTGTTGGGCTAGGAGGACAAAGCTGTTGTGGGGCTAGTTAGCACAAGAGCGTATAGCATTACAGGGTGCTTCCTGATATAACGTTGGAAGGAATCAGAAGACCATCTGCCGGTGGCTTGAATGAGGTTGGGAGGTACTCTGGACTCAGCCAACAATGTTGCTCCCTCAGACCTCATTAACTGACTGCCAATGGTGATGTCAAATAACAAGAGAAGATGGCACATGAAGAAGGATTCAGTGGGAGGTGAGCCATTGCTTTTCAGCCAAAGCTCATGTTGGAGGGGAAACAGCTTGAGACAACTGTTCCAATAGCAAACAAAAGGTTTGTAGAAGCCAGTGGCATAACAGAGTTTCTTAACTAGGACCTTGTTTCCTTCAAAGAATGCATCAGCTTTGTGGGTGGGGAGAAAAAAGGAGTAAGAGTCCAATGCAATTATGACTGAAGATGCTGTTGACGATTTTCTGTAGTCTTGGAGGTGCTCATCATCTGGTATTGCCATTTCTCCTAACCTGAGTAGAGCATAGAAACCAGTGAAAAGCATTGTGCAGAATAGGAGATCATTGTGTGTGGGATCAGAACCATACACGCTAAGTACTCTTGTTAAGGGAGATGCCAGATGCTGCACTATGAATATGTATATTTCATTTTTTTTTATCTTTATATGTTCTCTGTTGATATACTTCTGTGGCAGCGCCACCAATTTATGTTTACTACACTTTGTTACTTTATTTTCCAGATATTATTTTCCAAAACATCGGCCAATCCCTCAGCTGTTTTCACTTGTCATATAAAGCACTGAGGGTAAGCCTATTCCATATACATATATATTACCAGCTGTTTACTTACGTTAACCTGTAGCTTATTTTATGCTTTACTCTACAGGTTAATAACAGCTGTTTTCACTTGTTGTGTAAAGCACTGAGGCTTGTTTTACGCTTTACTCTACAGATTATCAGGCCCCACTAGCATCTTTAACACTGCAAAGTTTTTTTTTTTTTTGATTTTGACAGCTTAAAAGTACACAATACACAAAATACTGAGACAAGATGTCAATGAATGCTTTATCGCCAACCACAAACCCTCCTATGTTCCCAGAGAATGCGCAATTTGATGGGACAAACTTTGCAGCATTCAGAGACAGAGTTCTGATTGCTGCACGCACATGTGGTGCTTGGGAATATCTTGATGAGATGATTACCTCTCCAGAAATGAGGAAGACCAGCACTGCAGACATGCCCAAAAGTGAAAAGTTGGAAGACACAAAAATTCCTTCTAACACTACATGAAACGTTGTCAAGAATAATTGCAAAGCCTTACAGTCACACAGCAGAACCAGATTGGTGTGCGATTCTAGTACTACGTATGACAGTAAAATTGGCTGCTTTACCTAAGGCAGCCATACAGATTATAATACATATTTAATTATTTAATTTTAGGTTTAATTAATAATATAATTATTATTTAATATAATAATTATAATATGTATTTGAATAAGCCATAGAGCAAAGCTCTATGGCTGTAAGTCCGTTACATGCCCCTCTTTTAGACTGCTAAGCAGTCTACACATGGGGTGCAGTGTACAACCAAAAAGTACGTGTATAGTTGAAATGAAATAAAAATATTGAGTCCACAAATGTGGAGGCAGATAAGGCCTCCACAGCTCGAAATCCCTACTCATTTGTCAAAAGAATACAAAAGTTGATGTTAACCAACATTACTAGTTGAAAATGATGAGCCGCCTACAAAATTTACGCAGATGGCGGGCACGCCAACTTGCTGGCCAAATTGATCCTCATCTTGTTGATGTTAACTGACAATAATGAGGCGACGGGGACAGACAACATTGATGCAACGGGAGCCTGTTCTGTAGTTGATGGGACCATAGGTGACAGTGGATATGGGCCATGTTGCAACCGACGGTGCCATAGATCTCAGCGGTTGAGATTTATCCCAACCGGATAGTATAGTCCACGTTCAACATAGTTGTGGCCCTGCGTATTTTCACGTGTGAGTAGTGCATGAAGACAAATCATATCATCCATGGTTGGGTTGCGCCAGTCATTCTACTGAGGAATGGCTGGAGGCCCTCCATACTGGTCGAGTCAACAATGGCGTTCATCATTGACATCGTGGTAGAGGTCTACTAAGGCATTTGCCTCAAAGAAATGAGTTTCAAGGAAGACCACGCTGAAAGTGTAGGCATGGTCCACCCATTCTGGTGGAATGCGGTTCACCAGGAGCATACACAGAACATCTGCGTCTGTCAGATTCACCGCAACGTTGCATTGTCAAATTTTGGAAGAGTGAGCTGGACATTGGTCCAGCTCATAGGTTGGAATGGAGCAGCAGGATTGGTGGCGTTATATGCTGCAATTGCCTCCCGGTACATACCTGGACGCGCAATGATCAAGGCCAGAAGCCTTGCAAAATGTCTGCAAGCTTGTCCTTGGAGAGACAGGGCCCAGGTGAGGGCATGTCCCATCACCGTCCTCCAGTGAATATGGTAAGCAAAGTCTATTGTGATTCTGATCACTGAGTTTTGCATACCCAGGCAGCAAAAATACAAAATGTTCTGGGCCAGCTTAAAAAGATCAAAGGTAAATCAAGTACCCTCAGAATCAAAGCTGGCCAGAGTGAAAAACGGCCTTCCACTGCGGTCCTTCCACCTCAAGTAATCTTTGGGGGTTGGCATAACCATGGGGAGGCATGATGTGATTGTACTCTGGGGTGCACACCAGAGCCATAGTATGGTCACGGAGGGAAACATCAAAGTTGTAGCTGATGCGCTGAAATTTGTGCATCAGGTAATAGGCCTCTGTGCAAGTGGAGATCAACTTGAACTTGTTCTGCAAAAGCTCATAGAGCTTTCACAACTGCTGGGGATCCATAGGGAATCACTGAGGTGCGACCTTACCAATCTCAGAATTGGTAATGTGGTACATTTTGTTGGTCTCCGCCTTGTGATACATGGCGGCCATAGCTTCATCTCCAACAAACACAGTGTTGGGCAGCCGGGAGTAGTAGAAATGGCGGTTCAAAGCACCACCCAAGAACCAGTTGGAACGCTTGACGTCCTGTTCTTCTATGAAGACTCCCAGGCCATTGGAAATTCTCCTGGTGGCTTGCTTCACACAATCCTTGTTTGCTTTTATCTGCTGTGCAGCCTCGTGCTTGGTGCAAGCAGCAATCTTGTTCTTTGCCAGCCGCTGTCTGTGGTTGGTGGGCGTCTCTTTTTTTGATGGAGTATCCACTGGCTGCTCCACCCTGTAATTACTATCATCACTTGGCTCTTGCAGCCCAAGCGAGGCCAATGTTGGTAGCCAGCCCTCTACTTTGTTCTCAGACTGGGGGTCCTTCTTCACGGACTCTGGTATGTATGAGTCTAGTGGTGCCTTGAATTGCACTACTGGGAGAAAGTACATTGTGTAGCTATCAGCTCCCACCGGGACTCCAACTGCAAACACGACTGCTGTCAACACCACCTCATTTGCAGGCTTTGTGGGCCCTGATAAATGAGCAGGAGCATGTGTTGACGAGGAAAGTCCTTGTAAACTGGCATCCACAACCATGAGCTCCTCATGTAGCTCAGATGGCATCGGGGAGATTTCTCTTGCTTCCTTCTGCCCTTGAGGTGCCTTCTGCACCTCAACACTGCGCTGCCCTTTGTTGCAGGCCGTGTCTGTGGCTTTGAGGCGGTTGTCTCTTCCAGCGGCAATGGACGCCTCTTCATGGCATTTGCAAATGTCTTTATGGTATTCTTGTTATGCTGTTGCAGCATAACAATTTCATCAAGCAGCCCAGTGATGACTACTTCGGCAACGGGATCTCTGAAAAATGAAGATTCCAGTGGCACTCTCTGGCCGGCGGATACCAAGTGTCTCCAAACTGTTTCAACTTGAGGTTCAAGGACGACCTCCAGAGGTGTTGCTACCTCCTTGCCCTTGCTCTTTTCTGAATATGAGAGGTGTTGTGGAGATGGCGTGCGTGTTGGCAAGGGGGAGCGCCAACAAGGAGGTGTCTGAGGTCTGGGTAGACCTTGCACCGGTCCTTGTGACACAGGTTTGTTCCGCCTGTGCCCTATGAATTTGCGCAGCGCTCCTCCACACACGGTGTGACTTCTTGGAGGCAATTGCCTCCAATTTCTCCTGTAAGCCTCTCAAGGAGGTGGTGTACATTCTTGTTGACATCAAGGTTTGGCTACCTTGACTCTCGCTTGGACAATGCGCAACAATTCCTTGTTGACTTCCATCAGTGCCACACTCTGGGTCTGTGCCATTGGAAACGGCATTGGCATACCCCACATCACCTGTGGCTGCTGTCCAGGACCAGTTGGTCCTGGGAAATATGACATTGGCATGAATTGAGGATAGAATTGCTGATGTCCAAATTGGATGAGAGGCTGCACAAACTGGGACATCATCAGGAACAATGCCACACTCGGCATTGTCATTGATGGTTGTTGTAACTGTTGTTGTGGGAGCAGTTCTCCCCCCTCCTCCAGAACCCTGTGGGTTCTGAGGCGACGGCTGCAGCATCGTACTTTGAGACAGGTACAACATTTTCATTGACGGTTGTCATTGTTAGTGAGAAAAAGAAAAAATCCTTACTCATCAGGTTATATAACCTAATCCAATCAAAAGATCTGCCTCTACTGATCCGTACTATCTGATCAGATGGTGCATCTTATCCATCTAATCAGTACAGATCACAATTGATCTGATTGTAATCTTATTGCAATGTGATAAGATAATAGATTTGATTGTAATCAAATCTGGCTTACTCAATCTAAGCACATGAGTGCTTAGCAAGCTGACTTGGGCATTTGATGCCTTGCAGCTCTAAGTACCAATTCAAAGCTGCTAGCTTTGAACAGGTCTGATATGGCTCCTACGTTGTATCACCAGCACTCCATCACACCTCAAATTTGAGGTGCATCCCATTGCTCCATCAATGGCCCAGGATATCTTCAACAAACCACTCTTGTTTGTTGATGGCTCCAAAGTCATAGGTCTTGGATGTCACCTGATTAGGAAACATTGCATCGTTGTTTGTGTTGTATTGTCTGAGCAACAATACATGGAACTTGGGTACAATACATCTAGCTAGTAGAGCTGCAGGCAGCTCTAGTACATAGTTTGATGTACTTGGTTCTGCGACTAAGATTTTGTACGGTCCAATATACTTTGGATACAACTTCTTTGCCCTCCCTTTTGGGAGGTTAAGATTCTCCATGGACAGATATACTAACGTGCCAGGCATTAGTTCAGGCTCATTACTGCGCCAATCATTTGCATGCCATGCCTGAACGACACACGCTGCAATAATTGCGTTGTGCGCATTGGCCAAATTCTCCAATGCTTTTCATGCAAAGTCTTTCACTCCTTTGTGAACAACATCATCTCTTCTGAGCTCCCATAACATGGAGGGCATGTAGCCTCCATTGAGCTCAAATGGTGCATACTTAGTTGTCTCTGACACACTCACGTTGATCACAAACTTGGTTAGAGGGATCTTATCTACCCAATTGCATTGGTCTAGTTGGACCACCATATGGAAAATCTGCGCAATACTTTGATTTGCACGTTCCATCTGTTCATTTGTCTGCAGATGGAATGATGTTGACATGAGTAGCTTAGCTCCCAGGAGCTTGTGAAGCTCCTGCCACCAGTGAAACGTGAACTTCATGTCTCTATCACTCACGATAGAACTTGGAAAGCCATGTAGCCTTACAATCTCTCGCAAGTATATCCACAATAACTCTGACGCGGTAATGGTTGTGTGCACTGGTATCAGATGCACCATACTAGTCATGCAACAGATTACCACCCAAAGGTAGTTGTAACCTTTGGATTCGGGGAATGGACCGACAAAGTCCATTCTGGTGGAGTCCCAAGGTTTTGTTGGGACAGGCAGGGAATGTAGTTTCCCTGCAGGTTTCTGGTTGCTTGTCTTGAAACGCTGGCAGGCCTCACAGGTCTGACAGGACTTTGTTACTTCTGACTGCATCTGAGGCCACCAATACCACTGCCTCAGGTATTTCAGAGTCTTGTTGGTACCAAAGTAACCAACGCTCTTATGAGCTTGCATCACAATCCATGTAAGGAGAGTTTGGTCACGTGGTAAGCATACCACTCTAAGTCCTTGAACGTTCAAGATACGGATCAGTCTGTCCTCATCTAGGCTGAATTGTGGGTGAGCTGCTGCATTTTGCTGAATCTCAGCAAAGAACGAGTCCTGGTGGTATTTCCTACATACAGCATGTAGGAACTCATCGTCCTGAAGTACAGGAGAGTCAGTATACTCTCCCATTGGCATCAACACATCAGCAAGTGTAATGTCTTGGCCAGACGGTCCAAGACCACCGGTTTTCACGTTGTACTTTGACGTTTCTGTCTTCCTGGGCTGAGCCTGCTTCAGTTGCTCAGCTTTGATGTCTTGGGCTTCATGCCGTTCTTGCAAGCGTCAACTTCATCAAAGTTCATTTGCTTGCATGGCCCAAAGTTCTACCACATGCTTCTTTACCTTCTTGTAGCAATGATATGGTAGATCATCATCCTGTGGATCAATGCAAATGTCTGCATTGACGTATTTGTGCATGTTGTGATGTTCACCAACTTTATCACTCTCAAAATACCTCAAGAGACAGTCAGCGACTTTATTCAGTTTGCCTTTGACATACGTGATGTCAAAGTTATATCGTGACATGTAATCAATCCACCAGCATTGCTGGGGAGACAAGGTTACTTGGGTCTTGAAGAACTCAAGCGCTTTATGGTTGGTTATGATGTGGATCTTGTATCCCATCAACTTATCTTCCCACTTGAGGAGTGCCTCAAGTATTGCCAGCGTCTCTAGCTTGTGGACAGCGTAGTTCTGCTGTGCCAAGGTGAATTTCCTCGACATGAAGCCAGCAGGTCTGCAATTCTGCCAGGAACTTCCTTGGTCATACAGTGCACTGATTCCAGTCTTTGATGCATCATCATGCCTAGAATCTATGGGCCAAATCACTGACGTCTTTGAGCAGATCCGTTTGATTATCTCAAAGCACCGCTAGTGTACGGGTCTCCATATGAATGGAGCCCTGTTCTGAGTAATGGACATTAATGGTCCAGTATATGCCATTATATTGGGCAAGCAATTGCCGATATAGTTCACCAGTCCAACAAACCATTGAACATCATTATAGGTCTGTAGCACATACCATTCACATATGCGGTCAATCTTATCCTAGTCAGAGTGAATACCCTGACTGTCGATCTTGTGTCCGAAACAATCTACTGTCTTGGCATACAATTCACATCTCTTCCATTTGAGGTACAGCAAGTTGGACCTCAATTGTTCAAATATGACACAAAGATGCTCTTTGTGTTCCTCAATGGAATCAGAATATATGAATATATCGTCCAAATATATGTGGACAAATCTTCCGATTACATCTCAAAAGATAGAGGTCATCAACCTCTGGAATGTTGCAGGAGCATTGCAGTCTCCTATCTGCATGATGTTACTGACATATGTTCCCATGATGGACGAGAACACTGTCTTTGGTATGTCAGACAAGCAAATTCTCACTTGTTTGTACGCATCAAGATTGACCTGAACTTTGCTTGTGCTACATCTTCTTGAATCACTTCCTGATCTGGAAGTAGAGTCACATCCTTCACCGTATTGTCATTGCATTGGTGTGCATCCAACGCAGTCTTCAAGGTACCATCCTTCTTTGGGATGCACAACAATGGTGCAGCTTGGAAAGCTGGTCTTGCCTCCCACCACTGAGCTTGCAAGTACCAATTGGTCTTGTCTCAGAGCTGCTGTTGCAGCGCCATTGGGCATTGCAGCAGATGATACTTATAAACCTTATCCTTGTCAATAAGGTTGATTTCATGATTTACCTCATGCCAAGAAGGTAGTTCCTCCTTGGTTCCATTCAAGATATCCATAAACTCCTGCTGCCACTGTAGCTGCAGGCTCAGGATATCCTCCTCCATAAAACCAACAGTTTTACCTTTGCCTTTCTGGTCCACACCTTTGCACAGACGCACGGTTACCTTTGCTTGTGCCACCAGGCGAGCATACTTTTTTCTGAGGGCGGTAGTCCTCAGTTTGCTCTCATTTGGTGTGTATAGTTGCATGGGCACACTTCCTTTGCTTCTTCATGATGTCACGGAGAGTCCATTGAAAAATACCTTGCTTGGCGGCAAGATCTTGTTGTCATTAGCTTGACAATACAATTCTTCTCTTGGCATCCAGCATGGTCCATTCTATGCGTACATTGACGCCACGAGTTCATTCTACTTGGCAGGCATTTGTGGATTGAATGCCCACTCAAATGTGGGATGAAGTACAGGTTGGTCCCAGATTGACCTATTTGTGCATGTGGAGGATGTCTTGTCCTCCCACTCATTGTTTGACACAAGGTCCTCAACCTTGATTTTCAACAATGTCGGCTGGCAATCCATGCTTGACATGTGCTGAGGCTTCTTATCCTCAGACTTTCTATGCTTCTTCTTGGGGCCTTTTCCCTTCTTCAGAGTACGCTTGTACTCTAAAGCCTCACTTTTGCTGGACTATCCGCTGGCAAGCCCACACGAGCTTGCTCTTTGTCCTCTCCATCTTCTACGGTGGGCACTTTTCCACCATTGTCTAGTCAGTTCCGTCTGACTAGCAATGTAGTACTTGGTTAGAGTATTACAGATAGTTCTGGGGCTTTCTTGAAGTCTTAGAAAGTTACTGCAAATCCACACTGTTGCTTGATGATAAACTTGGTGTTTTGAGGGTTACTTTTCAAAATATATAATACTTTGAAAGGTAGAGGTTCTCAACAAACTCCAGCCTAAGTGATTCACTCCTTGGGAACCACCGAGCCTTTGCCTATCAATAGCCTCTGAGGTTTTTAACAAACTCTAGCCTAAGTGATTCACTCCCTGGGAACCACTGAGCCTTTGCCTATTAATTGCCTGATTATTCTCTAATTTACCTAGCCTATTTATACCTTTTCCTACAGTGCATAGACCACCCCTACACATGACCTTTTGTTCTAGACTTTTCCAATCTCTCTGACATAACTGCTATTCCAATTTCCCTTTTTGGCCATTGTCTTGGTGCCACCAGTCAGTTCCGGAATCCATCATTCTTCTTTGCTGTTTTTAGCTTTTCTTTCCCCATTTGACTCTGCTCCATTTGCTCTTGCCCCTTTTGCTCTTGCCCCTTTTGTTCCTGCCCCTTTTGTCTGGCTTCCATTCATAAGTATTCTTTTTCCCCTTTTATCTCTTCCCTGCATTCCATGCCTCTTCCTTCTTCCTCCATTTAGCTATGCCCCATTGGGTAGTGGTAGATCTGCTTCTTTGATCCAGATCATCACAATCTGATCCCAATTTCGATGCCTCTGCCAGCCCCCATGCTTCCCCTCCCCATTACAGTGACTGACTATTATTGATTTGATGACTCTGAGCTGATCCCTTGTCCTTTTACTGTACTTCCTGTGTATTTATTGTGGTGTTTTTGGGAATATACTTTTGTAGAGACTGCTACCAGGAGGCTTACAGTTTTCAGCCTGTATATTGAAGGTTTATTTTGACTTCTGGTGCCTGTTTTGTCTCTGAATGCTGTACAGCATCGTATCAGCAACTTCTTCTCTGTAGCGCAATGTTGATAGAGTCGTCCATTGCCATTATCCATGGTCACTTGTACTGCGGGGATGGTATTGCCATCCATTACAATCTCATTCTTCTTGAAATCAAGAAGAACATTATGCTTCTACATATAGGACATACCTATAATCAGGTTGTAGTGATCAAAGTTTGCTATGTCCAAGTATTCCTTGGACCTTGATCTTGCACAGGCAATTGTTGCCTGTGTACCAAACTGGACTGCAGCTCGGCTGCCCATAGTGCCTAGCTGAAGGATGAGTAGTTCCTTCAGCTAGCTCACATATACATCATGCACCTGACAGAACTGAGGTGTCACCCCAGTTGTAGTGCTTCTTGAGTCCCACAAGGTCCATGCCTTGTGGCTGTTGACTTCAACATACAACGTGAGGCACTCTTTGTCCTTGCGCTTCAGTGCTAGCCTCACTAGCTTTTCTGGTGCTTTGCAAAGGTGCACCTTATACACCTTCACATTGGCTGCTCTGATCAGTTGATTGAGTGCGCTTGCCAGGTAGTCTGTCAGAGCTCCCATGAACTCTGAATCCAACTCCCGGGCATAGTAATTGTTGTTGTATACGTTGATCTCGACATACTTGTTATCCGACAACTTTTCTGGTTCAGAGGCATTCCCTGCCTCTGGCGCTTTGTTGTTGAGGTTCTCCACCTCATCATCCTCAATGTCAGGTTTGTTACCTGAGTCTACTCCTTCCTCATCAGGGATAGCTGTGTGTGCCGTGCACACATATGCATGTGGCTTGGCCATTGGCCTTCCACCACCACCTGAGCATTTGTTAGTGTAATGTCCAGGGTGTCCATACCTAAAGCATGTGTTTGCCGTGAAGGAGTGACCTGCTTCCACTCTTGGAGGCCCATTTGATGTCTTGACAATGTCAACAGCCTGCTTCACGCAATCACCATCTTGGTGTGGCCCTTGCTGGGGGTCCTGCATCAACTGGTCCCATTTATCTGACAGGCGGTCAATGCGGAAGTGTCGCTCCTGGCCTGGTGCTGACTTGACCACAAACCAAGGGTTTGTATTTCCAATCATCCCTTTTTGATGTGCCCAGAAGGTGCCTATCTTCTGAGATTCTGGTCTTTTTGTTGGGCGCATCTTTGAGTGGTGCAGCTCAAAGTGTTTTGCAATCTTGTGGGCTTGCTCGTAGCACAATGCGTGCACTACAAATTCCTTCACTGTATTGACTTTGGGCAAGAGCCCATCATTGCAGATGAGAAATTCTCTCATTGCATTGGGTATGTGCAGGAATGTCTCTATCATTACTCAGTTGTCTGGGTAAATTGACATGTTCTGCGCGTGGTCTATCAAGGTGTCATAGAAACTTTGAACTCCAAGCTTCTTGGTATAGGAGGTTGCGATGAATGCCTCCCTTGCATCCTGCATAGTGGATGCACTCACAAAACAATTGTATAGCTCAAGGATCACATCCTTGAACGTCCATTGCTGTCTTGCATGATTGTAGTGCAAAACATGATGTTGGAACCAGTTCTTGGCTTGTCCTTCCAAGAACTTGGGGAGAACAAAGACTTGTTCTCAATCCAGATGATCACCACCATCCTGACAAGCTGCCAGATGGTTGCAAATATCCATTGTCCAGTTCTCCAAGTCGATGAACTTGGATTCACCCCGATATGGGTGAATATGTTTTGATTCTGCTTTCTGCAATTTTATTTCCTCTGGTAGGTGTAACGCTACGCCTACAGCATTATCAATATGCTACTGAGGTGCTGGTGCATATTCTCATTATACACCTTCATTGCCTCAGTCAGTCTAGGTGTTTTATTCCTGCCTTCAACAGGAGATACCACGGAGAACGTTTGTACAGGTCACTGACCTGTATATTGTCTTCCTGTATCATTCCAGTGAGGTGGAACGTTTTGTCCACCTTGATCCTCTGATCCCTGTTGATCAGAAATCCAACTCAATGGTGCAGTGGGAGGGTTACCACTCCCACTGTCTGGCTGGCCTGTCTGTTGGACATATTGCCTTTGCATCTTGTCAATGGGCGTTATCTCATCAAACACAATACCCTGATCATTGATTCAGGAATGTCCCTGGCAATTCAGGTCTTGATTATGCATCCACTGATAAGACTCTGGCCAAGCTCAGCGCACCAGCACTATTTTTAGCCACTTATATTTTGCAGCTAGCAAGAATTGAACTCAGGCTACAGAACACAATGCGCAGGATCACGGGACTTAGCAACCACATGACTCGGCAATCACCTGCTACTCACCTGACTCCAGTCCAGCCCCCTTCAAGTCTCTGATCAGTGATAACCGACGTCAGAGCCTTTAGCAACGCCTATCAAAATCCAGTGCTTCTCAAAGATCCGATGACAGATAAATTTAGCAATGCTTAGCAACTTACACAAAACAGGTCCACATGATGGTTTCAGATATTAGTGACACTTACAGTTGATCTGACGCTTAGCAACCTACGCAAGACAGGCCCCCTTGATGGTTTCAGGCCTTAGTGACAGTCCCCGTGCATTTGGCTTCTTTCACTGCTAGGATATTAAGTTAAAGCTTGCTGACTTGACAGACGCTATTGCTTAGCAACTTTCACGTTCCATTGTACTTGTCTCCATTTTTGTAATTGATTAATTATTGACTTTTTAGTTTAATTACCACGGTGGCCTAGCACCTATAAATACTGTACATATTTTGTCTTAGCCATCATCAAATTGTACGCCCCACAGTTCAGATTACATTTCAGCGCATTCTAAGTCCTCAGAGTCGCTAAGTGAATCAGTCTTGCTGACTTCACCTCACCAGCTTCAACTACCAACTTTTGTATTATGGTGCTATACGAGCACATCGTTGCCAACGTTTATGTCACTAGAGTTCTTGCCAACTTCTAACACCCTAGTGTAAGGGGAACGCTTAACGTCTGCGGAACTCCTTCCACAGAGTCAGCGAGCACTGGTGACAAGCGGGAGTTGAGCAGGCGTAGAGGCAGGCAAGAGTCAAGCAAGGGACCGGCAAGGCTAACCGAGCAGTCGGACGTCGCTAAAGAGCTTACAGTAGGTTCAGTGTGTAGGCCAGAAGAACACTGCTAATGTTCAGCCTAGGGATATTCTATCCACAGGCTGCCTATATATACTACATCAGTGGCTGTGCTATTACTAATACTGTTTACTAATTGGGCCCTGGTATGTAAAGGAGTATGACTAACAATAATCAATGCTGAGTAAGGTCCATGCATATGACTCATCAAGGCTGACTACTAAGAGATAGAAGAGGAAAGGGTGGGCCGAGCAGCCAGTCGGATCTGCTAGAAATAGGCATATTGTCGGACTAAGCTCGGAGTAGAGTTGGACACGGTTCAGAGACCGGTCTCCTGACACCTAGCACCTTGAAGGCTTTTGGCTTAGATTGCTAAGCAACTGGTTTATTTCTCTAAATTCAAATTACACAAAAAAGACTAGGCTTCTGGGACCCTGCCTGGGACTCTCTCAAAACACTAGCAACCGCCCGACGCTACTCATTAGTGAGGCGCTAAGTTTACCATCTACCAGGACAGTGCTTAGTAACTTTTGGGCATCATTACCGCTGATACGCTACCCTCTTGGCAAACTTCTCCACCAGTGGTACTCTGTTGTTCAGTGGAGGTTTCTTCACTGACTCATGTTTGACTTGCAGAGAATTCACTTCCTCCACTTCCACATCATGACTTTCTACCACTGGGATGGTAGATACCAATTTGACTGTAGACAGAGGTTGTCCTTGGTAACCTCTGAAGATCTGTTGGCGCTGAGCTGCAGCAAATCTCACTGCAAATTGTTCTTCCGTCTTCCTCTGTTGCTGGGGAGCGTATATGTTGCTTATTGCTTCCTCCAGATGTGGAGAAAGCACAGGCTGTGCCTTGACCGGAATATTTGGTACCAAGTTCACACCATTTAGTGTCGAGGCTGCTGAGCCTCAATTTGCTTTCCGGTAAATGTAGGCATGCGCCTTGAGCTCCAAGATTTGAATATATGAATTGATGTATTTGATTGTATCTATCAGAGATACATGTTCACCTTGGGCCTATATTAATTGTATGTGATTAAGTACATACAGTCCTAACCTTGCTTACGTTGTATTCTTTGTGATGGAAGGATACCTGTTCCAGAGCATCATGCACTGCACCTGTAAGGTGGACTTGATGCATCCACCTTCCTCATTGTCAGAAGTTTCGTTTTCCCAATGCACTACAGGAGTTTTTTGCTCAGGGACAGTAGTTCTCTGAGGTGCAACATCTTCTTGCTGTTGCTGTGTCAATGGAGTGGATCCAGTTGGGACTCTCCAACTGCCTGTCTCCGATTGTTGCATCTTACCCAGGAAGTACGACAAAGGTCTGCAACCTTCAGGAGGTCCTTGCACATTACTCCGGGCCTGAGGCAATCTCCTTGGCCTTCTGGGCTGCATATAGGGAGCATTGTCTCTCCCAGTGTTCTGTTCTGGGGTCTCCCAGACTACTCCTGACTTTGCTGCACTGCTGGGTGCAGCTGTGGGTCATGCTTTGCTCCACAAAGCTCCTCCTGGCATTTCCTGAGGCTGTTAGGGCAACTTCTGGAGGCTATGGCTCAGTCACACAGCTGGCAGAGGGAAATCAAAAGTATATATAGGTAATACAACCATAACTACTCACCTGGCAGAGGAAAATCCAAAGAGAACAAGTCTAGGGATTCCCTATGCCAGGAGTGATGCCTCCAAGGCTCCAGAAGCATGAGAAGTAACTGTATAGCATGACAGAAGCCACAATAAAATTTATAATCTAAAAAAGGAAAATCTCCGAAAATAATCAAAAACTCGGAAATTGCCATTGCCAGAGGTCATGCACATGTCTCATGTGACTTGCTTAGTAGTTTGGAGGCTAGCCTCTGGATGCTTACTAAGCCTCTAGAAGCGTTGGCTACACTTGTTTGAATGATAACTAAAGAACCAGAGCACCTCAAGGGCTGAGAACAGTATTAATAGATAGTGTTGAAAGAATAGAAGCAGTAAAGTAAAAGAGTGACAGCAGAAATAAGGAAATTAGAGGAAGAGTGAAGGAATAAGGAGTGAAAGAAGGGAGAAATGAGGAGTCCTCTGACAGAGGCTGCTGGAGGGGTTCCTCCATTGTAGCCTCAGTAGACTCTAACCTGGGATAAACTGAGTCATCTGATATGATTATTGGGTATGCTAGTGACTGGTCAATGGTCTCACCATTGCACGTTGGCTCCAGTGGTTGATTGGTATCCATCCAGTCAATGTTATATGTAGAAAGTGGTTCCAGATGCGTGTGTCAAGAAATTGATGCACTGTTTGCTTTTATTTGCAAGGTTCTCTAGACTAACAGTCTAGAATCACAATTAATTGCTTGTAGTACTTCAAATTGAACTCAAAAGGTTCAAAAAAGTGAAACATTGTCAAGAATAATTGCAAAGTCTTACAGTCACACAGCAGAACCAGATCAGTGTGTGATTTTAGTACTACGTATGACAGTAAAATTGGCTGCCTTACCTAAGGCAGCCATACAGATTATAATACATATTTAATTATTTAATTTTAGGTTTAATTAATAATATAATTATTATTTAATATAATAATTATAATACATATTTGAATAAGCCATAGAGCAAAGCTCTATGGCTGTAAGTGCATTACACTACACAACTCACTACCACCGGAGCTTCCCTGTCAGATGGCAAAACCACAAAATGGTCAGTGCTGAATCTTTCTCTGGATGAATGGGACATATGCAATGCTTGGATGTTAAACTTGATTATCAACAACTGCAAAAACCCAATCAGCCTAGGCATCAAAATGGATGGCACTGCCGCTGAAGCATGGAAGACTCTCATAGAAGCATATGGGGTTGTATCAGACCTGTCTGTGATGGGCGTTGAAAATTGTCTCCGTGCAACCATGTTCACAGATAGCAAGGACTTCCCTACACATATTCAAAAATTAAGTGGAAAGAGGCGATGGAGAAAGGCGTGACAATTAGTGATGCAACTTTCCGTAGTATTGTTATGAACTCCTTTCCTGAGTCCTGGAATACAATTGTAGCAAGCCTGTACACAGCAACCACTTCTGCAACATTAATTTCAGGCCTTAACGTCCATTGGGAGCAGCTGAGGATGCAGAAGATGAACATGGGAACTACTACAACGGTGTTACAAGCAAATACAAAGTCTACCAAGCCAAAACCTGTGTGCACAAATCCAAACTGCAAATGCTCAGGGCATCTCATTGCTGACTGCTACTGGCTAAGTGGAGGCAAGGAAGGGCAGTTTCCACAGAACTTTAAGAACCATGAAGGCACTATCACGACCCTGAATGCTGCCAAGAACGCCACCGCTGCCACCACAGTAGGATCAGGACAACAATGAGCCCTGCAGCACACCTTGCGGACACTGCTGTATCACATGTAACCTATGCCTTAGTGGTAAAGCTCCCAAATTTCACTCTCCACGCACTCTACAATCAAGACAAAACCATAGTCAGCAACCCTGCAGAAATAGACACCTATGCCATGCAAGCAAGCAGAAAGGTACCCACCTTCACCGACTCTGGAGCAACCAATCACTGTTTTGTTGACTGGGGAGCCTTCTGCAAGTATGAGACATTAAACATCCCAAGGAACGGCCAGTCTGCACCAGTTGGGGGTGTTTTCTGTATTGTTGGTCAAGGGACTGGAAAGGGAACAGTACAGACTAAAGATGGATTGTCAGAACTCATATTTTGCAGAGCCCTACACACACTGGACCTAGCTGCAAACTTGATTTCAATTGGTAGATTTGACAAGGCTGGCTTTACCATTGTCTTCTTGCAGGGCAAGGCTGTGTTTCATGATGCAAGTGGACATGAGGTACTGGTTGGACAAGTGATCCAAGGGATGTACTCACTCAGCGCACTTGACAAAAATACCAAAATGTTTACTCAAGTCATGGTTGCGTCCTCACTGAATGTACCAACCAATATCAAGGTATGGCATCATTGCTTCTGCCATGCCAGTGTCAAGAGCATCTAAAACATTGCACAAAAGAGGCTGGTTGACAGACTTGAGATAAAGGGTGACCAAATGGCAAAAGGGGTATGCGAGGATTGTGTCTATGAAAAGCATGCTGCTCGCCCATATAATGGAAAGGTAGAGGCAGAAACAAAACCAAACCAATGTGTGCATATTGACTTGTGGGGCCCTGCATCAGTTACGTCACTGGAGGTGCATCATACATGATGCTGGCCGTTGATGGAGGAACATTGAGACTGACTGGGTACTTCCTATCACAAAAAAATGCAAAAACAACTCTTGAAGCCTTCACTACCTATCATGCTGAGTCCAAACGCCAAACCAAGAATAAACTGCAGATGGTAAGGATTGATGCTGGGAAAGAATGAGTCAATGAGAGCTGGATAGCATATTGCAAGACTTATGGCATACACATGAATACAACTACACCCTATGCACACGCACAAAATTGGCTAGCTGAGAAAAGCATACGCACCATGATCAAAGGCGTTCAATGCATACTTGCTGACAGTGAACTCTCAAAAAGCTTATGGGCCAAGGCCGCCTCCACCCAGATCAGAACAAGAAATCTTATCCCATCAGCTCAACACCCCAACACTATCCTAGAAGAAGGCTGGACTAGAAAGCGCCAGGACATCCGCCACCTCAGGCCATTTGGATGTACTGCCTTTGCAAAGGTCCCAGATGAGCTAGTAAAGTCCAAACTTGACCCTCAATTTGTGAAGTACATACTTGTTGGCTATACAGACAACGGATATAAGCTATACAACAAGAAATCACACTCCAATCATCACCTCATGAGATGTAATCTTTGACAAGGGTAGGAGCCACTGTTTGCTCACAGTACTTGATGACATTGACAACTTGATATCCAACTCTCCACCACCCACAAACTTAAACGTACCAGGAGTGCTGCCAATTCGGCAATCAATCACTCCTTGAGTACATGAGACAGACAGACTGCTCCATGAAAGCTTGGGCACTGGAGACAGCCCCATTGTACTAGCCACACCCAATGACCCTGAACAAAACCACAATGACTCGCCAGTTGCGCCACAACAGCCCATAATCCTATGACGCTCTGAGAGACTTGCTGCAAAACAACCAACCAACATATCCACCCACTCTTACTTGACAGAGGATTCTTTTGCTTTTCTTGCTACCATATCCAAAACAAACAATGACAAATACATACCTGAGAACTATGCCAAGATGCACTGTCCAGATCTATGGGTACCTGCCATGGAACAGAAATTGGTGGCTCTGAAGGAGAAACAAGTTTTTACACTTATTCCTCTGTCAGAAGTACCAAAGAGGAAAAAAGTCATAGGTTGTCAATGGGTATATGCAAATAAGTATGATGCAGAGGGAAATGTTGTCAAGCGGAAGGCAAGGCTGGTAGCAAAGGGTTTCTCACAGGTAGCAGGGGAGGATTTCAGGGAAACATATGCCACTATTGTCAGGCTTGAGTCTTTGAGGTGAACCATGGCAGTCGCTGTACAACTTGGACTGCATCTTGATACGGCGGCCCGCCGTGATGGAAAGACATAAGAAATGTATTATGTTTAACTAGGTACAAAGGAAAAACATTAAAACATGCATAAAACTGCTGAAACCTATAAGCAAGCATGTTTCACAGCCAAAACCTGTGGGCTGTACGTACCATAGTATTTCGCGCTTCCCGACAATCCTAAAACTGGTCCAAACGTCTAAATTGGAGCACAGATGGTTGAGATATAGGCCTATCTTTGAAAGTCAACGATTTGTTGATGAGAAATGATAGCCGAGGGCTTCCATCAATCAATCAGTGATGAAACGGAGTTAGATATTGATAGGAATGATAACCGAGGAGTGGCTGTGCTGATTTAATCACGGAATGATCCAGAGATGAAAATAGCTTGCGGCACTCGGCGGCCATCATTTGATGATATCACGGAGTGATCCGGTCAGATCATCAGATTGATTTGATAAGATTAGTTGGATCTTGGATCAGGATTAGATTAGGCTAAAGATAGGCTATCTAATCTCGGATCATGATCTGCAATCAATGCATCAATCCCATCAAACCTTTGTGACTTTCCTTCCCGGAGCTCTACAGCCCTCAATAATAGTGCTATCCCACCTCCCTGGGTACCTCCAGACTCCCCAGAACCGCGCAGACACAACGGAAGGACCCTTAGCGGGTCTAGGATGACAGAAACGCGGAACCGGAGGCCAGAATTAGTCTAAACCCGGCTGCCGGAATAAAAACTTTTCAATTCAGTAAAATTTATTGAATTGAACCCCAGCAGGCTCAATCTTAACCCATACCTGGACCAATGAGACGCTTAGAGGCCCCAGATCACGCATGGTCTGTGCGCAAGCAGGAGGATATAAATAGGAGAAGAAAAGGGGGACCTAGCTAAGGAAAACCTGTGCAGCTTGGAGTTCCCAGGGAGTGGACTACTTAGGCTAATCAGTAAAGTACTTCAGACCAGCTTTAATAAAGCTTATTGCCTACATTTGTGTGAATTAAGTTTGCTCAAATCAATGCTTGAACTTTGTTAATCTAGTAAATAAACTATTTGTGTAGCTCGGGGTCCCCAAGGAGTGTGACTACTTAGGCCTATCATTTAGTTAGCTTTACTAGGGTCGCTTTTTGGTATCTTTTTAGAGACCACTTATATTGTGAACTACTTTGGTTCCTTATAATATTAAACTAAAACTACAAAAACCATTACAACTTTATTACAAGTGTTAGTTTCTGTGTCATAGCTCCACAAAACTCGTGAAAGTAAAGTTTAGTTGTCTACACTGATTAGAGTCCCTCTGATTAGTTCAACAAACCCTACATTTCGCATCATCTGGAGCCTACCGCGAGGGTTCCTCACCAAGTGGCACCAAAGTTGGACTTGCCTTTTGAAAAGGTACCAGCTTTAAATGAAGAGCACAGAGTAACAGTGCAGGACACTGGCAAGGAGTCAGTTGAAGGGACTCAAAAGAAGTTGGAGAGAATGGTCGACAAGTTGTTTGAAACACCAGCACCTTTTACCACTAAGAAGTTGCTAGATGTAACACCTGGTTTAAGGGCAGCTATGGCAGAAAAGCTGGTACCAAAACCACCTAGACCTAAGGAACCAAACATTCTAAAGGCTGCCAGCCAACACTTAGTAGCAGTAGAGAAAGACCCCAATAAAGTAGACATTAATGATCTACCATTGGCGACTTACTTCATTGCTGATGGAACACAAGAGGGATTACCAACTGGAGCGGTTGTACACCAAGACTGTGTGGCAACATATCTAGAAAGTATTCTTCCTGGAGAAAAGCCCGTAGTAGTCTATGTGGCTAGGGATTTACAAGTCTTACGGTCTCTGAACCCAGTTATTAATAAACAAGGTTCAGCAGAAGCAATTTTAGACAGCGGTTCACAAATAGTCTGCATGGCATTAAAGGAAGCTTTACTGCTAGGACTAACTTGGGACCCAGACATAAGACTGAGGATGGAGAGTGCTAATCAGCAGGTCAATGAGTCAGTGGGCTTAGCTCGCAATGTACCATTTACCTTTGCTGAAGGCTTCACTATCTACCTCCAAGTGCATATCTTTGAGAAACCAGCTTATACTGTCTTGCTAGGGCGTCCATTTGACACCTTGACAGGAAGCAATATCCAAAATTTGCAGGATGGTAGTGCAATCATCACTATCCATGACCCAAACACTGGTCGACGGACAGTCTTGCCCACTATTGAAAGAGGGAAGGTACCCAAGAGTGGGATTGCAGCAGAAGCAAAATTTTGAGTCTCGATGAACTGGTCAATGATCAGGGAGAGGTGGCACTGAGTCTAGCTGAGACTCAAGAAGGAGAATTAGTGGTGACAGGTTATATGGTGAAACAAGAAGGGTTTAGGAAAGAGGAGTTAAGGGATGTGTACTTGCATGCTTTTACAGCAAGCAAGGAGCTTGGAGAGAAGGAGCAGAAGGCTTTGTCTGCATATTTGAATGGGCAACCATCTCAATTACTGGACAGTCTTGAGGAGTTGATAGCACAAGAAGGAAATCTAAAGTTAGAAGCAGGTGTGGGGGAAACTGCACAAGTATTTTCTAAGAAATACAAACCTGTGGATAAGAAGGTGAGGCCTGTGCTAGGAACCTCTCCTGAGGAGTTTAGAATTGAAAGGTGCATTACTGGAGACCCATTGGCAAATATGCCACAGTTGGATCCCAATCCACCAGAGTTCAAACCCACACGAAGGTATACAGCTGAATGTAAGGAAATCATTGATCAAGCACATGATGATGGTTTCTTATAGCCAGAAGAGATGAAAGCAGTACATCATCTGATGATGTTACAGAATGAGGCATTTGCATGGGATGATTCTCAAAGAAAAAGGCTTAAGGAGGAATTCTTCCCTCCTATAATAATGCCTGTTGTACCTCATACCCCTTGGGTATTGAAGAATATTCCCATTGCCCCAGGTCTTCGTGATAGAATCTGTAAAATGATCAAACAGAAGATTGAGGCAGGAGTTTATGAGCCTTCTAATTCTTCATACCGATCCCAATGGTTTGCAGTATTGAAGAAGGATGGAGAGAGCTTGAGGATAGTCCACAGCCTGGAACCTTTGAATAAAGTGACCATTGCTCACTCTGGGTTGCCTCCAGCAACTGAGGAATTGGCTAGTCATTTCTCAGGAAGAGCCTGTGGAGGGATATTTGACTTATATGTTGGATATGATGAGAGATTGTTGGATGTATGTTCAAGGGACTATACCACCTTTCAGACACCCTTTGGTGCACTGAGACTGGTAACTCTCCCAATGGGCTGGACTAATTCAGTACCAGTCTTCCATGATGACATTACGTTCATTTTGAAAGATGAGATCCCACATGTGACTTGGCCTTACATTGATGATGTGGCAGTCAGAGGACCTCCTACTAGGTATAAATTGTCTGATGGAAGTTGTGAAGTTATACCAAAAAACTCAGGCATTAGAAGATTTGTATGGGAACACCTGCACAATGTGAATAGAGTGTTACAAAGAATCAAATATGCTGGAGGAACTTTCTCTGGGAAGAAGTCGGTAGTGTGTGCCGATGAGATTGTGGTAGTTGGTCACCGATGTTCTTATGAAGGGCAGAAACCAGAAACCAAATGATTTGCAATTGTTATGGGCTGGGGTAACTGTAGAGACAAGTCAGAAGTATGCTTGTTCTTGGGGACATGTGGCACTTTCAGAACATTCATTAAGAATTATGCTAAGGTGGCTGCCCCTATCAACAAGCTAACACAGAACAGTGTACTTTTTACTTGGGGAGAAGAGCAGCGAGTAGCTATGGCTAAAATGAAAGAGCTATTAGCAGAAAGTGCTCCTTTGAAACCAATTGACTATGAGTCAGAGGGAGCTGTAGTGTTGTCAGTGGATACTTCTTGGATGGCTGTAAGTTTTGGCATATTCCAAGAAGATCCAAGTAACCCAA